>JARHVA010000250.1:6152500-6280000 GCA_037957365.1 Torreya grandis | reverse complement strand
AACCACTATGTCACAAACCAACTGATATCACAAAATACTTATATCACACTCTAAATTTGCATATACACATAGTATTAATTTGTTGTATGGCCATATTAAGCACTTAGTGACATCTCTGGATAAACATACTAAATGACAAATAAGTGTTAAACCATGGCAACATACTGTACTACTAAGAATTATAAGCACCATCAACCTAAATTATCATACTGAGTCATACCATCTAATTGAGTCAAATTGTCTCCCTGTACCAACTAAATCAAAAATATCATGTGCTCACAGAAACATGAATAGCCTCTAGAATGAGAAATCATGCACCAAATTCATTCATGTTGTTATAATATCTAACATGTATCCAATAAAACCCAAAATCTTTTGATACAATTATGAAATCTCTAGTACCCATCTACAACATACTATACTACTAAGAATTCTAAACACCACTGAGCTAAATTGTCATACTGAGTCATACCATCTGATTGAGTCTATCTCCCTACACCAACTAAATCAAGAATATCATGTGCTCATAGAAACATAAATATCTTAGGGAATGATAAATTTTTCACCAAAGTCATTCATGTTTATATACAATATAAAATTGATCTGGACAACACTTCAAGCGATAATTTGGGTGATGGTCTACCCCAATTGGTGGCAGAACTTCCAAGAGCCATAACTTTTGCACCATAGCTCTGTTTGACTCCCTATGTGAACTATTGGAAACCTAAGAATGAGGGTAATGTTGTGAGATGTCATCAAGATCCACTTAGTGGGTTTTTACCCTCAAAAACCAAATGTAAATACCCCAAATTTCAATTTAGTAGTACAGTCTAAAAATAGTAAGTTTTTAAAAATAGTAATTTCTTGAATTTTGTATTATTGTAATTCATGAAAGTTAAACCATTTCATCTCTCTCGAGATTGGTGACCTTCCACATCCTCATCCTTCCTTCAAAAATAGGTATAAATTTATATGTACCCTAAAAAGGAAAATAGACATCTCTTCCTAGAGATAGGCGTATGTTGTATCTGTAATTTTGAGCAATAAGACATCTCTTCTCAGAGATAGCATTATTATTTGTGTGTTTTTGAAATATTCTTCAACCAAGACTTTTGAGTTTTGGATCAAACATCCATCCAATTAAACCCAAAATATTTTCATATAATTATGAAATCTCTAGTACCCATCTAATGTATAAACAATATTGATAAAGAATTACGAGTGCCAATCATAGAAAATTTTCACTGATAAGACAAGTATCCATCCATGGAAACACCCCTACTAAGAATAACTAAACAATATTGAACCATATTAAATCATAAAAAATAATATTGGCAAGGTTGAGTCCCAATATCTAGTGCCATCTAGAACACATGAGTATAGCACTAACTTGTAATGATGAACCAAGATGAACCATATTAAACCATACAATAGTATTCTAGGTCCTAACATCTGCCATCATTAGAATAGAACAATACCACTGCTGAAATGACTAAAAAATCATTGTGCTCTATAAACTCCTTAAACCTCTCAAAAGAATCATATCTCCATGTAATAACCACATATATATACATATAACCACCACATCTGGTGGAGTGGGAAGGATGGTATCATGAACCAGTGTGACTGGTTCCCATCACAACCCACTAGCAATATTCCAAGATACTTCTCCTCCTCCATATCATGCCATTGGTATAACAATTATGCACATTATGAACACATGTAAAACCAATACCAACAATCATCCAAAGAAATTTTAAAATTAACTGATCATATAAAATTAAAATTAATAAAAAAAATGATACCAAGTGGCCTTAAAAGGGAAATTTCAATCATAAAAAAATCAATAATTTCAATGATTGATTACTTAAAATATTTAAAAAATAATAATAAAATAGTATTGGTTTCAAGTCAAATTAAAACAAATTATTCAAATAAATTAAAATAAATTTGATAAAATACAATGAAATTATATCACATCACAATCACTATGTGACTTAACAAGTCACCCAAGGGGATAAGGACTAAAGTAAGAGGGCATCAAGTGGTCCACTAGCCATCATAAATGATCAAACTATGTCTTGGGCATAGTAAATTGGTCCACCTACCATTACCAATATGAAAATAATCCACTAGCCATCTAAAGAATTAATCTACATCACTGGCTAGGGTATGGTCCATCATAACAACCAGCTAGTATAAATGAAGTAGAATAGTAAACAACAACTCTTGCACATGTTATCCTAGTGCCATATCATCATTGAATGATATTATACTAGATCACATCTTTGACCATCATGTAACCAAATTACTATTAAATAGTATTTCTTGTAAGGAGTAACCATGTCGAAACATATCAAAAAAATTGCATCAATCCAACCAATGCTATAATGTCATCCCTAATGACATTTTTAGCATATATTTATAACTTTAGTTTAAATTTTATGAGTAATATCTGAGTCTCTCTATGTATAGTGATACAATGTCCTAAGGTAACATGTAGAAATGATGTTTATTATCCATCACTAATCATCACTGAAGAGACTGAATAAGCAACCCATATCATAACACAATGCTACTGAAAAGAAAATATACAAAGACATTTGACCATAATAGTCCACCATGATAACTAACTAATATATATAAAGGATAATAATAAATATCAACTCCCACACATGGCATCCCAATGTCATATAAATACCAATGCAAACATATTGGCTCATATCTCTAACTGTAACTGCTCTCAAGTAGCATATCTCATAGGTAATATTGTTTTCAAACATAGCTCACTGAAGTTCTGTCGAATGAAAATTGTATATATGTTTGAGTGCTAATCACAAAAAAATACTATCTATTGTAAATACTAGGAGTATCAATATTTTATAAATAATCATCACTGAGATAAAATAATTCATCAACTACACTACTCATCAAGCCATACTCCAAATGACCAAGATTTTTCCATTCTCAACTAAGGAGTGATAAGATGAAGAAAATAGGGTTTTACAAACCCTAATGCATGCATCAAATATGGTACCACATGCTACTATATTTTGCATGTGTTATCATAACTTGAACTATCAAAAATATGTAATGGTTAATGCAAAATATAAGGGTCACCTAAAAAGGTCATCATCCACAAAATTTTGGAAAACACAATCAATGCTAATTACATTCTCTTGGTAACTAGCATATATTTTACCAATTCAATGTGTACTCATATCATGAGCATGTTTAACAAAGGGAAGGTGCAATCACTTAAGGTTACCGCTACCTAAATCTTCAAAATAAATTTTTTTACATCAATGATATTAACACTCATAAACCACCTACCCAACTAGGTATCACTACTAAGGAATTAACTACTCTAAACAAGCATTCCATCAACTATATAAATGTATAATAGACCTATCCTTACCACCTTTATTTTAGCATTGTAAGATTATTTAAGGTTTAAAAATTAGTTAAGTTATATAATATCAAGTTTGGATCAAAGAATAAATTATTTCAAGAAAAAGATACTAGTCTCAAGATTAATCTAAGTTATATGCATGCAATAAATTCCTTGTAAATTTCATTAGTTTATTTCTAGATACAATCAATCACTATACTCATTATAGGTATATAACACTTCTTCACCACTAAATAACATTATCATCACCAAACCACATGGGAAATATCATAGTTTATACCTAAAATCAACAACATATCATATTATTATTTAATAAATATACTTAAAATTAAGTTAATGGAAGATAAATGTTATAAACTCTAACCTTAACATCCAGGGGGAATTAATAAGTCTAATCTATTATGCACATAATTAATTCTTAACCAAAATTAAACAAGGAGTTTGGAGGTTGAAACCAAAGTAAGATACATCTAGGTAGGTTTTACATTCTTACTTATTTTCAAATCATAGTATTTACGAAAAGAATTTCATATGAAAACGTATTCAAACCATAGCAAGCACTTAAAGAAAATTAATCTTCCAGACTCTAAAATAGTGTCATTTAAAAATACTAGAATACTAAATAAGTGTATTAAGATAAAAATACCACTTAAGGACATATATAATAAATACACAATTATATACAACATTAAAACATAATCCTATATAAATAAGTATATAGCCCACAAGACATTAACTTGAAGTAGGGACATGCCAATAAATTCAACGATCCAAACTCAAGGTAACTTTACTCCAGCACTAACAACATGGTCACATATTTCAATTTATGATCTTAATTTATTGTGAGTACAAACGAACATAAATATCATCATGATAAGTTTCTAAAATTCATCACAAATACAAAACACAATACCCTAGAGCTCCCAATGTTGAACATAGGCTCTAATACTAAAATGTAATGCCCAAAAATTTACCCAAATAAAACCCATAAAAATACTACTAATTTTTTTCTTCTCTTTTGTGCAACACTAAGTCCGCACAAGTAAATACTTCAACCATTAACACAACCATACTAATGTGTGCCTTAAGTACATGAATATTATAATCCCACATCCATAAGTAAAGGTAACCTTAAGGGTATACAACCCACTTAAGGTATGTTATATGTAACATAGATGCTTAACTTCTATTTAAAAAAATAAAAAGCATAAAGGTGTTTGACAAGCTAGATGTGACTAAGCTATGTCGATTATACCAGAATTAGTGTATAATACTATAGATTTGATACTAAAGAGATATTAAGTATATATTAGACTAATGAAATCAATATTGAAGCTCATCTCAATTGGCATGGAATGTGATCCATCAATGGTTTGTTGACACATTGTTTCTGCAACTACATCTATAAGCACATTAAAACTTTGTAAGCAATCAAACTCTTAATTATCCCAAAACCAATTAAAATCACCATACTACCCATGATTACACTATTCAAGGTTAGATATTCATGTTTAACTGGAATTACCCAACCATGGTGCATCCAAACTTGACTAGCTCACCTCTCAATCAAGTTATAATTTCATTAAATCACCTATCAAATGGTGATGGATAAAATACCCCCACGAGATGAAAAGTGTTTATGAAAGTTATTTTGTAGTATATTATCTACATGATACCACTACATACCTAAAAAAACCATCTACAATAATTTAAATGTTAAAATGGTGTGGCATTCCAAATGGGTTTTAACACAAAAAACTGTTCAGCTAGGTAATTTCTTAAATAAATAGGGTTTGAAATTGAATTCTTAAAAATAGTAAAAAATATCTAAAAATATTAAAATATATTTCTTATATAAATTTAAATGTAAAATTAATCATTATAAACCTCTATTTTTACTTAAATACTCATTTAGCTATTTTAGAAAATTGATTTTGGAATGACTTTGCAAGCTAAAAAAGAAAATCATGTGCAAAAATTTGTCAAAAGCCTATAGAAATAGATCCACCAAAAATCATGGGATGGGGTAGGAAAATAATGATTATAATAATGACTCTCAAATAATATGGCTATATCCTACAAGTTTTCATTTTATAAATCTCAAGCTCGGATAATAATTTTGAGCTTATTCTTGAACCAATTTGATTCGATTTCCAACCAGAAAACTCATAATGTAAACCTAAACTGAAACTTATAAAATTACATGTCATCATCCAATATTAAAATAAATGATCCCAGAGGATGATATATATCCATGTGTTTATCAAGGTATAAATTAAGTCTCGAATTCAATTGCACTCCACTAACAAGGTTTCACAAATAACCTGCCAATATCAACCTACCCAATTGGGTATCCACAACGCTTAAGCTATGAGAATAAAATTATTTACATCAAGAATACACAAAAATAATATAGTTTATAATCTATTCATTCAAATTAGTATTACTATAATTGAATGATCCACCTTTGGGGCCTAAAATTCATATGTAAGTAACCACCCAAAGCCCAGATCTCAAAATTGTCATCAAGGCTAAATTATGAATACACTTAGACTAAAGAACAAATTTGAAAAAAAGGATGATCTAATCATATCTTAATGTTATCATAATATCAAGAAACCATGTTATGGTTTACCAATACTCAATCGTAAGAGGACCTATATTAGTGCATTTAAAGTACTCATGATACAGAGAAGGCCTCTTACAGGGTTTCCCTTACCTTTTGATATAAAACAAGATAATGAGATTCATTGTAAACTTTATGATTCATTTTATTTTTATTTATTTATTTTACTTTGAAGTTTATTCATTATAAATGTGATCGCATTGACCAAATAACTTGATTTACTTGATTAAACTAGAGACATTTCATTTAGCAAAACTAAGTAGCTTTATTTAATTTTATGACACAAGTAATCCTTTAAATAGTAAGACAACTAAGGATAGACTATTAATCATTGTTAACAATTATTTTAATACTTCTACAGTTTAAATAAGATAAAATTATTTTCCCTTTTTCTAAAACATTCCTCTATTTACCAGTAACACTTTCCTAACTATTCATCTATTTGTTAAGCAAATTAAATACCTTATTATTATTATTATTATTATTATTATTATTATTATTATTATTATTATTATTATTATTATTATTATTATTATTATTATTTTTTCATATAACAAAGAGGTTTATAGACTTTAATATGCAAGACCAATCCAAATAGACAAATTTCCAGTAATAGGATATTTCTAAATTCTTCATTAACAATGAAAGGAAGATTTTACAATTTACTTTATTCACACTCTAGATAACAAAACTATAAATATAGGGACAAAGTTATATCATTACACCACTTCACAAATCTATCCACATACGCATCCTACACTAAAACATAGGCATAAGTGTCAGCTTATGCTGAGCAAGTAAAAACACTCTCACAAAATCCTCTTTCATTTTTCAAAGTCATAAATAAGATAAATAATGAAAATCAGCCTTCATCTTACTAATGATATATATATATATATATATATATATATATATATATATATATATATATATATATATATATATATATATATATATATATATATATATATAAACAAAATGCAATAAAGAGAAAATGAGTAATTCATCCAACCATAAAATATGTGAGATTTCTTTAAAAAATTCAAACAACACAATTAATATCCAGTGAGCTCAATTTTATCACAATATTTATAATGTCATTAAGAAACAAACATTCACTCAATGAAATCAAAATAATAAATTTTTAATATATGGTCTCGTCTGGTCTTCTACAAAAGTTTAAGCATATAGAAAAAGAGAGCAATTCAACATATCAAACACATACATGTGTTAATTTACGTCTCTACAAAATCATTGATTAAGATCTGATACAAAAATATGATTTTCTCTCAATATGATCAGAGATTCCAAAAACAATAAAAGGAACTAACTACTTTAACATTTTTCTCAAATATACATGTTTATAACTTAACTAATCAAACTCAACTCAAAAATTTCTCAAAATTACTAACATTTGTGTAGCCATACATATGTATATAATAACCCAATATATTAATAAATTACATTATTCCTATACATATATATATAGATACACACACACAAATATTTAAATATTTTTTTAAATGTTTAAAGATAATTATTTATTTATATTAATAATTAATTATATGTAAAGAGGGCTACAGCTAGCCCTGGCCGATGGCTGACGGCTGGGTCATATGGCCTGGCCGCATCCATGGCCATCGGCCATGGTTTTCAGCCCAAGGGAGATGGGGAGGGTCAGTTGTCTCACCCCATCCCCCTCCCTACCATGGGAGGGAACAGGGGTCAGCTCAGTCACCCCCTCCCTACATGAATTTTTTTATTATTTATTTTTTATTTTTATTTTTTTAAAGTAAAACCCAACACAATTTTAATGTACTATTTTTATTTATTTATTTTCTTTTTAAATAAAACACAAAACGATTTTATTATTTTTTTTTTATTTTTCTTATAAAAAGAAAAAATCGCAACTCATATATATATATATATATATATATATATATATATATATATATATATATATATATATATATATATATATATATATATATTACCTTAAAAATATATATATACATTGAATATATATATATAAAGGTAAATCTATATAACATATATATGTGGTAAATCCATACATATATATATATATATATATATATATATATATTACATTAAATATATATATATATATGTTAAGATTATATATATATATATATATATATATATATATATATATTCAATGTATATATTATCTTAACATATATATATATATATATATATGTATGTATGTATGTATGTATGTATGTATGTATGTATGTATGTATATTTTAAGGTGTGTGTGTGTGTGTGTGTGTGTGTGTGTGTGTGTGTGTGTGTGTGTGTGTGTGTATTGTTGTTGGTATTGGATGTATCTTTTTACCATTACAATAAGAGATCGATATTTTTCTTTTGATATATATATATATATATATATATATCAAAAGAAAAATATCGATATCTCTTATTGTAATGGTAAAAAGATACATTCAATACCAACCACAAAGAAATTGGGCTATCAATAAAGAGCCACAAGCTCAGAAAATATAGTCCCCAGGAAGCCACATTGCCTCAACTAAGAATAAAAACATATGAAAAATCAAAAAAGAAGCACACATATATGCCTCAAATAACTAGAAGTTTAATGGGAGGTATGTCCCAAATAATCTTCTAGTTTTCCCTTTTTACCTTTCTTCTTTTTGACATCTTGCCACACCCCTAGAGAGGGTTCAACCATAACCATTTTTAGATCTAAAACTTGATCAAGAGGTTCCTTAGTCGGGTTGGTCATCATCCCCTTATTAGACTCTGAGTTATCTGACTCATGGCCTCTCTTCACTCCCCCCGACTAAGTCCCCATGGGAAAAATCCTCATAGTGTTACCCTAATCTTCTTCTTCTTCTATAGCATGGACAATATCCTTTGGTTATATATCTGTTTCTATTGGTTTATTTTTCCCTAATTTTGTTGGTTGTTGGTTTCCTTCATTTTGAGTCTCATCTTCTACCACTTCCTCATATTATGGAAAACTCCATCTTTTGTATGTATTTTTTTTACCCTTTTCTTTTATGGGTGGGATCTTGCCTATGGGCATGTAGCATGTAGGTATCCAAGAAGCTTATATATACAACATCAGAATATAGTATTTTCATAATCCAATGTTTTAATGTCTTGTAGCTTCCCACATATGATAATAACTTTGTTAGGTACACCCTTACTAAGGTCTATCTCTACACAAATATGAGCAAAGGTACATAATCTTGTTGATATTTTCTCTATATCAGCCTTTGATTTAAATGCCCAAGGAATCTCCTATCACTACTAAAGTATTACCAAGATGTAGTGGAAGGTTGGGGAGCCTCACCCAAATTGGCATTGTCATAATCATGTGTGAATTTGGGTCAAATTCTAGAAACCAAGGAGTGTGATAGAGTCCAACATTTCCCCAAAACCAAGGCCCCTCTGCAAATACTCATTGATAGACTTCTTCATCAAAAAAATTGGCAATAAAGAATCCCTTGGAGCATAGAGAGATATCACACTACTGTGTTCATGTCGTATGAATCCATTGAGTTAAGGTCAAAGTAGATGACCAATAAACATTAAATCTATAGGTAATAGTCTTTGTTTATAGCTCGACCTTATATTTCATCTCATCTTCCCCCAATGTCATCAAAATCAAAATATCTTTAGCATGCTCAACAATATAGGCAATAGGGGTGGGTGTCTGCTTTGGAATATTTGATTTTGAAGCTGATTTTTTTATCGCTTCCTTAAAAGACCCATTTTTTAGGAAAATGGCATCCCAACACCTACAATGCCTCCATGTAATCTCATCACCATATCTAGAGTGTAATCCTTTTTGTATCATGTTCAATTAGTATAAAGTGACCCTCAAGTTGTTTTCTAGCAAATGTGAATCACTATTGAAATGCAGGTATCCCTTATGTAAGTTATAGTGTTTGCTTGATGTCTCCCACTTTATCTATTGATTGCACCTAGACACATGAGGTTTTCCCTGAGTAGGAACGTATCATGATTTGGTATCCATTATTCCCTATTGTGAGTGACTTGACTGTAATATTTATTATAAGGTTTTTGTGTTCCTATATTTTATCAAGCAATTGTCTGCCTTTCTTTATTTCTTGGTTTTGACATTGTGAAACAATGACTATTGATATCACCCATTTAACTATATCATATTCATAGTCTTTATTTGTAATAAATAAGAGTAGCTCATCTAATTTGTCATACTTTGCATCTGTTATACATATAACATTCTAGAAAACAACTTCTCATTCAGACATATAGTCAAACACTTGTCCTGTAACCTCTAATTCCACTTAGAAATGGTATTTCATGACATTGATAAATGGTGAGAAAATTTTGATAATTTATAATGGAGAATCAGTGGTTTAGTTAGCATATTCCTTTACCATTTATATTTTTCCTCTTCAAAAGTGTTGAGGTTATTCTTATCACTTGCATTGGTGACATGAAATAAGCCTACTCCATTCTAGGCACTCTTCCCATATCAATATGGCAGAGAGAAATATGAGGGGATTCCAATCCAATTGAGCATCATTTAGTTTATCCCTAGAATCATTCCATCCTAACCTTGATAACCCATGATTCCCATCACTTCCTGATTTAATTAGGAAAAAATACTTCACCTTTGCATAGTTCCCCCAATTTACCAGAATACTAGTGTCAGGCCTGTACTGGTCGATGCTTCTGATTTTATTATTTCCCTTTGATCTCCATTAAAATGACCTCCTTGACAGTTGGTCCCCTTACTTCACCATCACTCATTCCTACTTCAAGCCCTCTCGCATTCATTTTTCATCATATATATATATATATATATATATATATATATATATATATATATATATATATATATATATATATATATATATATATATATATTCTTCTTGCAATTAAACCCACAAAATATTTATTTAAATTATCAGGCAGAAGAAGCCCCAAAATTTTAGGCAGAAAATTTCATAAATATAATACAAAAATATAGTCAAATAAGACCCATTCAAAAAAATAGTTTTTCTTTTAAAAATAAATCAACCAAACAAGCTATTAAAAGGATCATAATCCTGATCTAAATCTAAATGAAACTATTCTTCATTGCCTACCCTATCTATAATCTCAAAAAGGAAAAATTAATTTATGAGGGAGAAACCACTTGCTTGTTCAAGATTGAATCTTCTTCTTTTTCTTCTTGTTTGGCTCTCTTGGCAGTAGCATATTTAGTGGAGGTAATAAATTGGCAAGTGAGATGAAGCGCCAAACAAATGTAACAATGAAGACAACTACTTGGCAAGGGAAGTGAAACTATAAAACATTAAGTTGGTTTGGCTAAGCTTGCATAAAGTTTTACTTTCAATATTTTATTATTTTATTTTATTTTTATATTTATTTATTTATTATTTTATTTTTCATCCTCTCAAAACTCCAAATTAATGACTAAGGTTTATCTAAAAAAATGAAGAGTCAATCTTCATTTCTCAAGGGTAGCTATCAACCCATTAAAATAAGAGAATACCCTCTCTTACATGCCCATGTGACTCCTTACAACAATAAATTTTAAATTACTTTTCTTGAAAAATATTCCACCAAGTAGGTCAATGCCTACTATCTAGGTTAGGACCTAAGAGAGTACATTTTTTAGAAAATCTATGGGATGGAGCTCATACACTCTCTAGGAATCATGTGACTCTTCTTAAAATTATAAAGGTCATTTTAGTAATTTAGAAATTCATATGATAAATATGAGAAGTTTTAATTTAATTAATATTTTTATACTTTTTGAATAATCATCACTCCCTTAATATACAAGGAGAAAACTACAATATCAAATTCTTAACAACCACTCAATTGCATTGTTGTAAGTCTCAATTGGTAAGGGGAAGGAGGTTCCTCATATGAGGTGTTAAATTTTTTTTTTCACTTGAGCATAAGAAATATTAGCACTAAAATTAATTGAAAAGTGTGCCAAAAATATATCATACGATGGATTGAATGTTGTAATAGACTGATTAAGAATATCGTAAAACCATTGTAGTGTATAATCTTTTAAACTGTGAGTGAAAAACTTAGTAAGGAAACAATCATTGGACACATAATCCAAACATGTTACATGGAAAGCTCATTTATGGTGCTCTAGTTCACCCTTACCATTATACAAAGTGATCTTGGGTGCCACAAATTTATATGACAAAGGAGTTACCACTATATGTTGTGCCAAGGGTGTATGTAAAAGTGTGTGAGAATCCAAGGTATGAGATGGCCTGGTAGTACCCTAGTGAATATGTAACACCTTGGACTATAGATCATGGATTTCATGCATAAGGTATTTTACATCTAGAAAGAAGGAACTAGTCATAAGAGGTGTTTCCATTTTTAAAGGTTGTTGAGTTAAAATAGGTTGTTGTACATTCTGAGTTACCCCCAAAATAGTGTAACAATATTGGCATCTGGGGGAGTAGAAAACTAACCATTATTGGATTTTTTATTTATTACCATTAGGGATTGCAGAATATTTACATGATCATGGAGTTATTCTTGAAGTCTATCTCTAAAACTTTATAAAATCTCATCCTTATTGACTATTATATTTTCATTATTAGGTTAGGGAGTGTGTCCCGATTCCCATCTTGTGTATCATTTTGATCTTGGTTGATTACTCATCTTTAGATGTATTATCATTGAATTACACATAATTAGGGTGTGAAAGATCAATAAGGGGGGTTGTAATTATTCCTTTGTTCATGGTATAAGTTCAAATGGAAGGAATCTGATTATGCTAAATAGGATTGTCACTAAGCTTAGCACTTTTTATTAAAGGAAGAGATATAACTTTTTGAGATGGAACATAGAAAATAAAATGAAATAGTGTTCCTAAAACATAATATATAAAATCTAAAAATCCTAACACAACCAAGGGAAATAGGAAAAATAATGGAATAAACCCTTATAACATATAAGGCTATGGTTTGGATAGTATTCGAAGTAAGTTGGGTTCACCAAATGATTTAATTTTTAAGGGTTTATGGAGTTTAATCCCTAGGTTGTTAAAGGGTATGAGTAAAGTAAATTAGGGTATAAATATGCAATAAATATATCTACTAATTTGTGTAATAATTGACTTAATATGATATTTCAAAAAATAGCAATGGATGACATAAATAAGTACTTAGCTAGAAACTAACTAATACAGATGATCTAGAGGTTGAAAACTAGTGTGGAAGTAGATCTAAGTGTTGTAAATAGGGTCTAGGTGTCATAAACCCTCCTAAAATAATAGTGATGTACCTTGGATAGTAGCATTGGGTTGATAATTTCTTTTGTGTAGAACATTATTTGATCTTTTAGATGCACCTCTAGCTGAGGTTGAACTGCTCGTACCTGTGTGGATAAGCTTTGATTCACTATCTATGAACTATTTTGAGCTAATTTAAGAACAAACCCTAGAACTCTATGTTGTTAGGGTATTTGAATGGAATAAGTAACAAAATTTTGATGTTAGTTGGGTAGGTTAGACATCTTCAACACCTCATTGTGTTGAGACTTACCTACATACCAATACTTTGAGGATGGATCAAGCCTAGTGTAGTTCTCTCGCTTAAGTGTTTGGTGCAAGTGCAAGTGAATTCTAGTATTAGTGTAAACTTGAGTACATTGAATGAGGCTTGAGACTATAATTTATGTATTATGGGCTTGGGATGGTTGTAGATGACTGTGTGCAAAAGAATGGTAAATTAGGGATCAATAACCTTGATTGTGCACAACTTATTCTAGGTTGATCTGTGTATTTTGCATATGGTTTCCATATGGTGGATAAAGGGCTAAAACTCATGTATATATATTGATATGGTGTTGGTGGGTGGTTTTAAATAGGTTTAGGTTGACCCTAGGTGTCATAATAATTGAAATTATATCTATTGGGGTTGAAATTTAGTAAAGGACATTAACACTGAAAGTGGGACACTAGCATGGGATGCTGATGTCCAAAGTACAGTGCTAATGTCCAGGTGGTATAACTTGAGGCACTAAGGGCCTGGATCCCTAGGGGAGGGTCTGAGACTAATTTTGAGATGTCTAAAGATGTGTAAAGGCCACACAAAACCTAGATAAATGTCAAAAGAGACCCTAAGATAGATCTAAGGCTAAGATAGGGATGGGTGATCTTAAGTAACACTCATTGCAGTCAAGTGACATTTTATATGACTACAATTATCTCTTTCCTCTTATTACAATTTTAAATATTTTTGAATGGCAAATAATTAATCAATAGTATGCATAAATTAAGGTGTATATCTCCTTTAATTTTAAAATGACTTGTGGAATTGAAGTTATCCTTATTGTATATAGATGTAATATATTTCCTTGAAAATGGGTTTAGTAGTTTTAAAGAGGAAAATAAACTACATCCTTCTCTTACACCCTTGAATCTTATAGAAATTGAAATTATAAATATAAATTTCTCATTTGAAGTTATGTGTTGTGTGTTGTTTATTGAATAAAATGTTCTCTTTCTTTCTTCCACACTTCAGTATACAATAAATCTCGTTGTTGTATTTGATTATGAGGAGAATACTTTTATCCTTTTCCTTCGACTCTCTCCTTTTGGGATATATGATTTAAATTATAAAACAAAGATTATTTATTTTAAACATACTTACAATTAAAATTGGTGAAATTTATTATGCTTATATTCATTTATATATTTTGAATGTGCATAAATGATAACCTAAATGTACTTATCTCTTTCAATATATCTCCTTTAGTTGAAAATTGGTTTGATAATGAAGGGTGTGCATTCCAAGTTTTGTAATATAAATCAAAATGAGAAAACTATTTTAATTCCATCCAATATATTTAAAATGTGAATATATTTAATTTTTATATATGTATACACATGTATTTGTATAGTATCCAGTTAATAGGTAAAATTGTGTAACTATGTGTGTGTACATATATACATATGTGTGTGTGTGAATATGTATATGTACATATATATACAAGTATAAATATAATGAGATAATAGTAATTGAAAATAAATAAATAAATAAAAGAGTTATTAAATAGAAATAATAATTATATAAAACTGTATATATAATAATCATAATAGAAAAATGATTAAAAAAATAAAAAAGATAAAATTCATTATTTAGGGTTTTTTTTTTGAAATATTTTTTTAAAAAAGTTTGTGGGGGTGGGAGAGGGAAGAGAGGGGAGTGGTGGTTGAGCCAAGCCCCACCCCACCTTCTATTGGACTAAGGGGGAAGGATCGGACCATCCGGCTCACCAATACTACCCCAATGTCACTATATTAGATCGTAGGTTGGTCACAACCTATGCAGATCAACCATCATCCCATGACCAAGGCCCTGCGTAGCCTAGTCAATCCTATAAATTTTATTATTTAGGTAAAATTAAAATAATAATAATAATAAATAAGATGATAATAAAATAAAATAAATAAATATAAATATATAATCATTTCCCATTAAAATTTGGACATATACACACACACATTCTAATGGGAAATGATTATATATTTATATTTAATTATTTTATTTTATTATCATCTTATTTATTATTATTATTTTAATTTTATTTATATATATATATCCAAATAATAATAAAAAATAAGATGATAATAAAATAAAATAATTAAATATAAATATATAATCATTTCCCATTAGAATTTGGATATATATATATATATATATATATATATATATACAATCAAATGGACCATAAACTTATTGTATCGCCCTCTTTGATATTTTCCCTCCCTCCACCAAACCTAAAAAAATAAGAAGGGAAATGAAGACAAAATATTAAGTGATGTCTTTTTATCATGTGCTTAAGAAAATTTTGAGCAAGCTTTTGAAACTCGGATCTAGTGATGGAGATCCACTCAATTTAATAGTGGGGATTTAACCACCGCTACTTAAGTGAGAACTTTATGTTATTCCTTTTACTTAATTAATAAATTAATTAAATACCTATCCTTCCTCTCTTATCCATTTTAAATGAATTAAAATAATCTTGTAATTAAAATTCTTTAAACTTAGCTAGGAATTAATCAACCATGTTATTATTAGCCCTGGTTCTGTAAACAACTTTCATATTTTAAATAATAAAGTAATTAAATTCTAACAAAAAAAAATTCTAAAAAGTGAATCTGGGAATTTACACTTATGTCTTCGCAACCTAGTTAAAACCCATATAGAATTGCATAAAAATAAATACTTAAATTGGGAGTTTATCAAAACTAAGACTAGAAACTAATTTTATTAGGTTATGGAATATTTAAAGAATATTTAGACAATTTTTAATTTTTTTTTAGAAACTATCCTTTTGGCCGGTTCTATATGGAATTTGCAAGAGCAAATTTTAAATTACCTTTTTCTTGCCTTCAAAGTCGATTCAGATCTGGCATAAATTAAATTTTAAATTTTAAAAAAATAAGACCTGAACATTATGCTCTAAGGACATGAAATATTAAATCAGCTATCAAATGATTTTTACTCCCTTCAAGAAGCCTCACTTTCAACCAATTCTAGGAGATAATTGTAGGGGCAAAATCTCTTTATCTCCTTCTTGTTCCCAAGTCAATTTAGAATCAACATAAATAAAATATCAAAAAATGAGATTTATCAAAACTAAAAGTTGTGACCAATTTCTAATAGGTTAAAATTATCATTACAATAATAAAATATATTTATTAGAGAATTTTTTGTAAGGCAATTTCCAGTTGTCAAATAGATTTTAGAATACTAAACAAAATTGTTATTTTTTTATCAATAAAAATATTTCAATACTTAAAACATGTCACCTCTAGATTAGAAAACACATCCTAATACTCAAAAAAATATATAGATTTATTAGCGAGATTAAGCAAGGGTACTTTTATACGCAGGTTATTGAGCTTAGGATTTGGTGTGTGTTGTACCTTTTGCAAATGTCTTTTATTATGGTGGTTGTTATAGTGCCTATGGCCATATATAATGTGGCTTATGACTATATATATGTATATGTATATATAAAACCTTAATTTGAGTTTTGGGCCTTAAAAACTTTTATTTATTGAAGGTCTTAGTTGCATCTTATTAGGTCTATAAAGGGTCTTATTTACAGTTTGTCTTGGAACGTACTTTTGGAGTAAGGCTTGAGCTTTTTAATATGACTTAGAAGTTTAAACATGTGTACTTCCCTTTGTTGGATGTTACCTATAATATCATGGTAGTCCTTTATTATGCTTTGGGCCAAGTAATAGTTATATGTTACCCACAAGGGGTAATTAAACTAGCTTAGTCATGAGTCTAATCAATGAAGGCTAAACACCTTAAATTTTAAACTAACATTCATTTAAGAACATGTGAACTATAACTAGCCTTGATTCTGCATGTGAAGGGATCATCACAAATATGTAGACATTTCGGGGAGTGGGTGTGAGAATATATAACTAATTTTTAGGATGCTCTCATAGAGTAAACATTATGACTAACTAATTTAGGCTGTTCTTAGAACACATGCTTAAATAACTAACCCTTAAATACCTCACCTTGGCATAAATTAAAGGGCATTATTCCTCATGTATGTGTATCCTTCTAGTTTCTATCTATGTGGTATGCTTAGATGTATAGTTGTTGTTAGGTAGTAACCCTCTTTGATTATTTTGTAAGTAAGCTTGGTTTCTTCCATCTTAACCTTAGACACTATTAGAGACCCACTCGAGAGGCAGAGCTTCTTTGAATAGTGTAAGCTAGATATTATTGAGACTTTGGTCTCAATGGAGTAAAAAAATGAGGGTTCTTTATCATCACTCTTGACTCTCATTATGTTGTTATGTGAGAGTGATCGGGGTAAGCACATGCACCTTTGGATGTTAATGTGTTTTACAATAAGTAATTTTTGAGTGTGTCTTCACATCCCGAGTAGAGGTTTCTAACTTATAGAAGCTCATTATAGCCATGATAGATTTTTTTATATTGGTTTAGATTGCCAACCCCCTTTCAGTGATGAAGTCTCACAAAGGATACCTATCACATGTTCAAGGATAACTACATCAAAATTGATTCTGATGAGCTGATATGTAGGCTATCCAAGTTGTGGTGTGGTTATTGAGTCTAGGTTATAGGCTAGGTTAGGGTGGTTTTGTCTTCATAATTTAAGATTTTCATCTACCTTATTATTGGATTAACCTTGTGTATTATAATATTAAAATTTGAGATTGATCTCTATAATTTATAATCCCTTTTTATTAATTTTTTCTTGTTTTGGTATTAACCCCTAGAGATAAGTATCATATTGCAAACTCTCGTTGTTTGGAGTGCCCTTGAGATCAGAGTTGTGTAGTGTTTTCCAGGGACTTTCCTTTGGTGAGCCTTAGGGTGGTAACATTGTTATAAAGTAAAGGTTGCCTTAGTTCACTATTGTTTTCCTTTATGTCTATTGACTGAAGATGTATTTTTAAATATCTTCATGATCTATTAAATCAAAAAATTATAATTAAGTTAAACCTTCTATTCAAGACATATTATTAATGTGACTTGTCCCTTCTCCTTAATAAGGACATTAAGTAAAAGATTTCATAAACCACTTTTGATATTAACCTCACTCTAATATATTTGTAATCTGCTGCCTAGGGAAGCCTTCTTGTGGAAAGTAAATGAATTAAATAATCACATAATAATTGTATGTGTCACACTTCAATTTTACATTAACAAAATAACAAGAGTAAAATGAATAAGTAGCAACAAATAAAAAAATTGAACACCTTTCACTTAAGTAAACAAAAAGAAAAGAAAAATTACATGGGTTTTGGGACAAAAAAATTAGGCATGACACCTATACATCATAATACCTATTTTGTGCCATTTACACATATAAATCATGTGGCACCATCTATTTCTAATCTATCTAATATGGCTATCAATCCAAGCAACCAAATATTTATAAAATAATTTATAGATATTCAAGATAAGGTTGCTCAAATGGAACAAGGTTCTAATACAATGGGTCATACAAAAATATCAAGCATTATTACACAACCCTTTGGGCCCATAAATTTATAATCATTCCCTACTTACAAGGTTCATTACAAATAATATTACACCATCTGATGACAAAGGTGATCTATAATAACATCGTAGAGCCTTACATGTAGCATGTTTAGATGATGCAAGACTATGCCTTGAGATGGTTTTATGACCTTCCTCTTAGATCAATACACAATTTTAATTATTTGGCTAACCAGTTATTAACTCATTTCTCTATCAACATTAGTGAGAAAATATCCTATGTTAAAATTTAACAACTAAACTAAGGACCCTATGAGCCCATTAATGACTATGTGCTTCACTACATGACTATGCTTTCAAAAATTACAAATCATATGGATAAAAAAGAGTTTTAAACAAATCCTAATTTTGGCCATCCATGAGTCTATCATTTTCAAAAATTTCAATCTTTTGATGGCATGTGCCATACAATCAAAGACCACTAGGTCAGGCTTATTACCATGAACAAATTAAAATATGGGGAAAACCCTCCCACATATTATAAAGATAAATTTAAAATTAAATAACCTTTCAGAGATAAGGTTAATGATGCTAAAATGATGGTTAATGTGATTTTATGACCTACTAATAGGCTTGTAATTTTTGCTCCTCAATATATATATTTTGCATGACTATCAAAACCTCCTCATAAGGTGTTGCAAAGGTTGATTGATTGTAACCTCATATCCATTCCTCCACCTTCGGAGATTAACATGACAAAGCCAAAACCTAAAAAAATTGATATCAATTTATGTTTTGATTGGCATAGATGCATAGGACATTTAAATAATATATGCTTTGGTTTACAACATTAGATCTAAGAACTAATTTAGAATTAACACTATTGATCTTAATGATGGTAACACACCTACTAATGATTTTATTACACAACCTAATGTGAAGCTGAAATTATTTACTAATCCATTTCCAAATCATATGACACAAGGAACCAAGACTAATCTATAGGTACATTTGACTTAAAATGTATATCCGCCTTTGACTTCCTATGCTTTTAATGTTGTAGAGGCTCATCCTATAGATGGCTTCATTAGTACATTTATAAATTCTCAAGTAGCTAACATATGATTTTACATTTGGTAAACATGAATTTATTGATGATGATTATATCAATGTGCCTTCATTGAATCACACCCCATATAGAGTGTTATGGTGGGCAATGTGTCAAGCGAAAACATATGTACTGTGACATTACTTATTAGCCTTTGGTAAACACATAGAGACTTTATTGTTACAATATACCTAGTAAAACACTTTGATGGAAAATATGAAAACCCTCTTGGAGGCATTATGTTACCACAAATGGTAATACCTACAACTATCACTAATTAGCTCTTAGTTTTGCCCAAAATTGGTGCATTTAATATGTTATTAGGACAGCCATGGATATACAAGATACATGTAATCTCATCTTCATTACATCAATGCTTAAGGTACATCCATAATAATAGAGTTGTTATGGTTCTAAATGTTCTATATGAGTACCCCATCCATCTTGAGACATTTCTTCTTATCATTACATAGTAACCTTTTGTGCAACTTGAATAGGTTATACTTCCAAAAAAACTTCAAATTCCATTATAGTGATAAGTGATTGATCTTTATTGACGATCAAATCTCCAATATCCTCTACATCAATGGCCTATTTGAGTTTAGCATAAATTATCTATTCCATCACATCCTATGTTATTATTACAAGAGCCCTTGAGCATGTTCTACAAAGAAAACTAATGCATTCTCCCAATATACAACAGAGTCCATAATGTATTATGACTACTAGAATATGCATCACATACATGATCATTTTAAAAATAATGATGATTTTAAATATTATACATCTCATGACCATTTTTCATTCAAATACTAATATATGTGCTACTCCTTACTCATGGCATGTTAATTTTCCCTTATCAATACAAGACCTACACTTGAGCATCCCCTTAATGGGATCATGGGTTTACACTCCTAACCCATATTTTTATGATAGCTTTATATCTTCTTGTTTATTTCTTGATTGATCACCTTCTTCTGAGTTGATTGATTAATTCCTCCATTTTTATAATTTACATGGATATATACATATGTTTTCACATTGACCATTCTTTTAGCCCTTACCTTTGATTTAATTATTGTGTTTCATTAGTGTTTGTTTTTTATTACTTATCTCATTTTAGACATTCACACTAGTTATCCTATGATAACACAAACATGCATGCCCTTTATGATAGTCTTATATTAGTATACATTCTTTGATTAATGTTACACATCGAAGCAAAATACCACATTCATACCTCTCCATATTGGCTATCTATGTTCACTTTTGTCATTTTAAAAATTGGGCTTACACAATCAAATATATGTTACACCTACACATCTTGCGAAAGTTCACACTAACTCTTTCTCACTAGGGGCAAGTACCTATTATGGGTCCTTTCACATACTCATTTTAGACATCACTTTACCATTTAGAGAACACATATCACTTCCCTTCACCTTCTTGATACTGCTTCACTATTAAACTTGATGCAGACTATGTGTTGATAATTGTTATTGATTGTCTAGATCCATCATATTCTTCTATTTTTTAATCCTTGTCTCTTGACCTTAGATAAATTCATGCTTATATAAATAATTTAATAAAATTAAAAAACATTAAAATATTTATAAATACAAAACTAGGTACTATGCACGGCTTACCTTAATGGTACAAATCGATGTTTGATGTCATTTATCATATACATGGTGAGTTACATATCCAATATTTATGCACATGTTTTTCTTGATATACATGAATTGGATATAGGACATACAAGTTATATATGTGACATGGACATATATGTGTGTGACATTGATCACACCAACATGAAAAGTTTCTATATTTGGGGCTTTACCTTACTAGGGGCATCTTGGCACATTTATCAGGTTATATATTTATATGTTAATTCCATTGATCATATTGAGCTACTTGGACTATTTATATATGACTTCCCCTTGTTCATACTTTTTATAGTGCTACTTCCTATGGATATTATAATTTTTGATACTAGATGATGACATTGAATTATTATGTGGACTAACAATGCTTGCTTTGTGTTTACTTGTCACTCATGATTATGACATTGATTGATCATTAATGTGTTTTATATTTTTTATTATGTGTTCTATAGGTACATTGACTATGTCTTATTGCATTGTGCGTCAATTGTGTCAGAGGATATTCTAGTCCATGTCATGTTTGTGTCATCTTTGTATCATGATAGAGTTTTGTCATATCTTGTATGCTTGTTGACTTATTGATCATGATTCATCCACTTATGATTTTTTCCATAACATATTGTGTGTGTGTTTAGATACCTCTAAATGGAATACAATTACTTTGTTCTTGGTGCCATGATTTATATCACACATAGCTCTATTATGTGTTATCTATTTCTATTAAATTTTATATGATTTATATCATGTATTTGTTGTAATTCTTATTATTATGTGATTCATTTATATATCTAGCTAACACTAACACCTATTTATATATATATATATATATATATATATATATATATATATATATATATATATATATATATATATATATATATATATATATATATATATATATTATCATGATTATATCTTGTGTGATACTAAAAAATAACTTCCCTTGCCTTGGATTATATGTTTCATATGTGTTTGCAATGATCAAAATTATTCTGAGGATGTATCTTATCATGTTTATATATGTACTTTAAATGACTATACTTTTCATATATAACATGTGATACACATAGCTCTTTCTTTTGAGATGAGTAGTTTTTGGGCTTCATCCCTCATATAAAAAGGGGCATATGGTGAGCTTGATATATATATATTAATATCAATATAATATTTTGCATTTTGAGATAGATTGTATAATTAAGATGTGTCAGATCAAGCATATTTAGACATACTCAAATTATTTTGGTGACTAAATAATTGAGGCATTCTATGGAATTTTAAGAGAGATATTGACATTCTATATAACTTTGAGGAATAATTTGGACATTATCATTTTGAGGGGCATATTGATCATATGGGATATGTATTATATTCATGCAACCACTTTTTTATTTTATATATTGAGTATAAGTGGGGAATTATGGTACTACATGAGTGCTTTGGGTTTATATCCATTTGCAGTGGTTGATCCTTTTTACATACAAACTTGGTTTCAAGGTTCTACAAGAAGAGGTTGTTATCATGACACCCTTGTTCGATTATTTGGCCACGAAGAGAATAAGGCTAGATCAATTTTCTCCACTTCAAGAAGTGTTATTTAGCAACTTGGGTAGTGTATTTTATGGTCACTACACTATTCAAATTTTAGTACCACCTTCTCTAGTAGAAGTTGGGGAATTTAGACTCCTCAATTCAACTTTTCAATAGTTGCATCTCCTTGA
The DNA here is from genome assembly GCA_037957365.1 of Torreya grandis. Classification (NCBI taxonomy): domain Eukaryota; kingdom Viridiplantae; phylum Streptophyta; class Pinopsida; order Cupressales; family Taxaceae; genus Torreya; species Torreya grandis. Next base: position 6,256,447 of record JARHVA010000250.1, on the reverse strand, counting down.
GGCATGTGTACCCCATGATACTCTCTAATCAAGTTCAACAAGTGGTATCTTGGTTCACACACCATCAGGTGTATTTTTTCCTTAGCTTTATAATTTCAAGTTATTTCAATGATTTAGATTAATTCATATTAGTTATCCTGAGAGGACATTTATATATGCATGCTTTCTTATACACATGGAGCAAATGGTACATTTTGTCTACACCAAGCATTGTTATCATAGATACCAAATTTATTTATTTTTTCTTCTAATTTCACATTTTCAATACTATATTAAAATGGGGCATTTGTAGACACCTAGATTTGGTCTTTAGAATTTTCACACATTAATTTGGACATACTTGGATAATGTACGTATACCTAACTCTTGAGTACACTTTCCCTCTATCAATCTACCCATCCAGTATATTAGCCACCTCTATATACCAAACATATTTATTCAAGATCAGCTTGGTTTATATAGTAACACCTTAAAAATCCTAGACAAACATTATGCATACCTTAAATCCTTAGTTGCACTCCTAGGACACTACTAGTAAATATGGACAGTGCCAATTATTGTAGGTGTCTCCCTTTATCTCTAGTGATTAGGGGCCCTAAATTTTTTTTTTCTAAAATTTTAAAATCTCCATTAGGTTTACCTAGACATATTTCATGAATTGATTAAGGTATGAAATTAACAAAGATTCAACTCTATATATAAATCATGTTATCAGGGACCTTGGATCATATCTACAACTCTTAGTATTTCTCACTCTCTTAAAGAACTATTCAAAAGGAAAATACTCATCTCAAATCTTCAAAGAGTATTTTATTTACCCTTATTATGGTTTTTACAAAAAATAGGTATAAACAAGATGAAATTAAATAGATCTAAGTATATACAATTAAAATTTAAAAAATTGGGTATATTTAAGAGGTTTATTAACAAAAACAATTCAAGTGTTACAAATAAAAGCTAAAGGAATGCAATGCAATTGACAATAAGTTACAAAACAATCACACCTTAGTTATTTTATAGATTTGATTTTGTATATTGATTGTGTTGACTATGATTGACTCGTTCTTAAGTTTTTAGACCTACACAAGCTTTCTAGATAAATCTATAAATGTATGCGCTTGTTATTGTAATGAAATTACTTCACCGAAGAAGTGGAATAACAACAATATATCATAATATGATTGAAATAGAGAAAAATATATGAATAAATGATCAGACACTTTGAGGGGGAAACCTCCACAACCATATAATAAGAATAGATTTCACAATATGATGCTCAAGTACTAACCACTACCTCCTATTTATACTTTACTTACGCTATAGTTACTCCATAGGCTGACTAACTAACCAAATGAGAACATAGAGAAATGTGATATGATAAGGAAAGGATTATGTGACCCATAAGTTGAATACATGTATCCTAATAAATGTTATAAGATAAAGGCAGAACATGCCCCTCCCCTTCAAAGCAACATTATCCCCAATGTTGACGATCTTTGAATACTTATAAAGGAATGATTGATCTTCCCATGTTGCATATTCATTGTACAAATTCTTCCACTTGATTAGATACTCGTTAATCACCCTCATCCTCAACCTCTTAGTTTATGACTGAATAATTCCCTCGGGTTCAAAAATGATTCTACCTTCTTCATCAAGATCTGGTAACTCTATCTAGGAAGAAACATTATATCTAATGACCTTCTTCAAGTATAAAACATGGAAGACTAAATATATTTTTATTGATTGAGGTAGCTCCAATTTATATGCTACATTATTAATCTTTTATAGTACATGATAAGGGTCTTAAACTTAGGTGAAAACTTGTTATCTTTCTTATATTGTTTCAAGTACAATTACTTATATGTTTGTAATCTCATAAAAATCTAATCTCCAACTTTGAAATGCCTTTCGATATGGTTTTGGCTAACTTTTTGCTTCATCTAGTTTTGTGTCATTGTCAAGTTCTCTTTGAGACTATAAAGTACCTCTTATTGGTGTAGAATGTTTTATTTGACAGCTTGAACCTTTGGCTAGAATTTTAAGGATGATGTGATGGATGATGGATGATACCCATATATTTCCAAAAAGGAAGGCATTTTGAATGAGCTATGGAATGAATTATTATACCACCATTCACCAAGTGACATTCATTAAACCCATTTCTCATGTTTATCTAAATCAAAGCAATAAAGATATCATTCTAGTCACTTATTTACTACCTCAATTTTTTCATCATATTGGGGATGATATGATGGTCTATGAGCCAGATGTGTACCCAAACATGAGAATAAATTAGTCCAAAAATTACTAGTAAATATAGATCACAATCACTTACTATAATCTTGGGTGTCTCATGTAGCTTTTGAATTGTATGCATAAAATATTCTACTATTGTACTTGCCATAAATGGATGTGATAATCCAAAAAAAATAGCATATTTTGTTATGTCATCCACAAAAACCATTATTACATTCCTCCCCCCCCCGGCATATTTAGGAAATTCTATGATAAAATTTAGGAAACCTCCTCCCACCTTTAGCTAGGAATCGATAAAGGTTTTATGATACCAAGTGTCTTAATCATTTCACCTTATTTTTATTGACACGTGATGCATTATGCCAAAAAAAATTGGACTTCCCATCTTATCCCTTCCCAAAATAAATCTTTATTGATTCTATGAGAATTTTTTAAGGACCCTGAATGCCCACCAATAGGAGAATCATGGACCCCTAGAAGAACCTTATTCTTGAGGGTGGATTTCTTGCATAATAACAACCTATCTCTTTACCATAAAGCATCCCCTTTCCATACAAATTTTTCAGACACACTTGGATCTTTTTGGAGCTTATGAATGAGATTTTGTGTATCTATGTCATTTTGCCATTTTGATCTTGCCTCATCTACCCAATTTTCTTGTAATATGGACATGGCACACAACAATACCTTTGTGGGCTCATCCCTCATAGATAGTGCATTAGCCACTACATTATCCTTCCCTTTCTTATAAATGATTTCAAAGTCATAACCCAAAATTTTTGTGACCCATTTATCTTTTTCTTCTAATGAAAATCATTGCTCTAATAAGTAATCTAAACTATCATGATTTGTCTTCACCTTGAAGTGTCTTCCCATTAGATATGATCTTCATTATTTATCTACATTAAGGATTACCATAATTTCCTTCTCATAAATATGTTTCAAAAAAATATTACCTATGAGTTTTCAATTCTCAAATTCCATGAGATGTCCCTCTTGCATGAGTATTGCACCCATCCCATTTCCTTAAGCATCACATTCAATGATTAAGGTTTTGTTAAAATATGGGATAGCAAGAGCTAGAGTGGTGCACATGGCATCCTTAAACTTTTCAAATGCCTTAGTGACTTCCTCATTGTGATAGAAAGAGTTCTTATTTAAAAATTTGTGAGTGGTGTTGCTATGCTGCCATAATTATTCACAAATCTATGATAGTAACCTATAAGCCCTAAAAAGCCTTATATATTCTTGGGGGTTCTAGGTACTTTCCATTCCACCATGGCCTTGATTTTTTGAGGGTCCACTTTTTACACCTTCATGAAAAACAATATGGCCCAATTATTCCACTTCCTTGAAACGAAGAGAACACTTGGAAGGCTTAGCATAAAGATGATGTTGCTCAAGATTTTCCAAAACCTAATTCACATGATGTAATTATTTCCTCCTATGGTTTATTGTAGATTAATATATCATCAAATAACGCTAAGACAAACTTATACATAAATGGTTTAAAGATAGATTCATCAAACTTTGAAATTAGATGGTATATTAGTAAGGCCAAAAGGAACTACTATAAATTCATAGTGGCCCTCATGTGTCCTGAAGGTTCTATTATGAACATCTTCATCTCTGATTATGATTTGATGATATCCTGAATGAAGATCTAGTTTTCTAAAATACATCATCACCATGAATTCATCTAGCAATTCATTGATTACATGAATAGTAAATTTATATTTGATGGTGTACTTATTGATTAATCTATAGTCATGACACATGCACCAAGTGTCATCCTTATTATGTACCATCACCACTAGAGATGAATAATCAATCTGACTATGATGAATAATACTTGCTTCCAACATCTCATGTACCATCTTCTCAATCTCACTCTTTTTCACATATGGGTATCAATTAGGTCTAATGTTAGGTGGTTGGATCCTTGGAACTAGTTGAATGGCATGATCATGATATGGCAATCATTTTGGCATGTAACGAAAAATAGCTAAGTGGTTATCAAAAATATTTTTTAGATCAGGATGTGTAGATTTATTAGTTGGTTAAACTTATATGGAGAATAATTGTGTTATCCCCTTTTATAATAATGTTCTACATGTTATATGAACTAACCAACTCTAGATATTTGGAGTGTAGTCCTCTGAGTTTGAAAGTACTACCTTTAAAGTGAAATCACATGAACAACTCCTAGAAATTTATCTTCATGGTGCCCAAGGTTGTGAGCCACTGGACTCCTAAGACAATATCTATTGCACCCATAGGAATAACAACATAGGGTAATTTAGCTTGGAGTCTCCTATCACAAGTTTAATACTATCATTTCCTTAAATAATATATTGTGCCACCATTTTCAATCATGACCTAAAATTATTGAGTAGGGTAAATAAACCATTTTAGACATGTTGCCAACTCATTATTGATGAAATTATGTATACTCCCTGAGTCAATCAACATTGTCACCTTTTATTCCTTGAGGAAACCCACAACCTTGAGGCTTTATGATGTGATAATTCTAAAAAGTGCATGGCATGAGAGTTGGTTAGGACTCTTCAAATTATAACTTTGGCACCTCTTCTTCTTCATCGAATGCTTCATCATCTTCTTCTTCCTCATTGACCCATTTAATGTAGAACAATTTATTCTCTGGAACATTAATGTCCTTTACTACACTTTTTATCACAATTTAAACATAAACCTTTCACTCATTTCTCCTCAAATGTTGAGGTATCAACCTAGTAGTCTGAGGGAATGATGGTGATGCATTACTTCGATCCTTGATTTGGGTGAATGATTGCATATTTCTATATTAAAAAAATCCTCTACCCTATGGGCCATGAGAATAGATTCAGAGATAGTATGTAGATTAAATACACATAGCTCATGTTCAATGTAGACCTTGAGACCTCGAAGAAATAGGTCATTCAAGTTCTCATTAGTAATGATCTCTACACACAAAGATAAGTTATTGAACTAATGACTATAATATTTGACTACCCATGTTTGGCATATCTTTTTTTATTTTATAAATTAGTTCTCATTCACTCTATTTCTATAGTGTGTTTGCAGCTCCTCAGTAAAAATAGACCAAGTGACATTGAGAGCCTTCTTTTTCTTTTGAGCACAAAACCATCAATGTCAGATGAATTATTTAGGTTATAGATATAAAGAGGACATGGTAACATTTTTCCCACATGGGATTTGATGTAGATCAAAAACAATATCCATTTTGTTGATCCATGTGACTGGATCCTTCCCATCAAGCTTTCACATTTCCACTTTTAGAATCATGTTCTGTGAATATAATGTATTCAAAGTTGGATTGGGTTGGCTAGACTATCTACCCCTGTTGGGATGACTAGTAGTGATTTACAATCTATTTGGAATATGTTGATAAAAATTCAAATTTTGATTGAGTTCTTAGGTGAGATCATTTAATTTTTAATTGATCTTTTTCACATCTTATTTCATCTCCAACTATAGGCTTTGTAGGTCATAATCAATCTGACTCACCTTTTGATCAATCAAATAAAACCCCAGAATATAAGATTCTTTAATTCCTATTTTTGAATCCATCTCTTATTTATAATGAATTTTACCCAAAGTTTTATAAGTCATTCCTCAACCCCTAGTTTGTGGTCTTGTCATAACAAGGCTTGATAATGTCAACCCTGATTTTTACCTTTGACCCCAAGTTTTTGAAATGATCTTGGCCTCCAATTAAAAACTAAAAATAACATACCCCCACTATATTTTTGAAATATTTCCTAAAATGTAAATAAATTATAAAAAATCATCAAATTTTGGCATGTAAAGAAAATTAATTAAAATCACTAAAATGGTAATAACTCACTCAAAACTTGTCCCTAGACCCTAATTTTTTTATTGAGAAATAAATTAATGATCCTCGAACTCTAGTAAAAAAATTGTAGATAAATTAGATAAGGATTTAAAGATATAATTGATTTACTAAAATTAGGTTTTCACTCAAATTGAAGCTCTAATACCACTTGTAATGGAATTAATTCACCAAATAAGTGGAAAAATAGAAATAGATCACAATATGACTAAAATAGATAAGAATATATGAATAAATGGTGATCTACTTTAAGTGGAAAACCTTTGTAACCATACAATAAGAGAAATATTCATAATATGATGCTCAAGTAATAACCACTACCTCTTATTTATACTCTGCTTGGGCTATGATTACTCTATATGCCAACTTAACTAACCAAATAAGAACATAAATAAATGTGATATGATAAAGAAAGGATTATGTAAGCCACAAGTTAGATACACATATAACAATACATGTTATAAGGTAAGGGCATAGCAGTTATATAAAAGCTTGGCCACTTCAGTCTTATCCCTTTGTTGTCATGTGTATCCTTATAGGTTATCATGCCCTAGTTTTTTTGGGGTTTGTGCACTATTTTTTAATTGCAACTATATCTTTGATTTTGTAGATGTGTAGGGTAGAATGTACATAATGATTTGATCATTATCTTTGACCTAGATTTTATCGAAATGGGCCATAATCAAGGATCTATCTTGATATGATCAAATGCATGAAGCTTAGCCTGTATAGAGTAGTGAAATCTAAATAAATAACTCAAATGGAAGAAGCTTGTCTTCATAATAAATAAATTATATTAGCAGCATATACTTAGTATCCATTAAATCTTTATGAAGGTAAATTATATAGGTGAAAGATAAACATGTCTTCACATCCTCATAAATGTGATATTATCTTTCTCAATAACCTTTATTAGACACCAAAGTGACACCTAAGCAAGTTAACTAAATGTGTGTAGGGAAAACCCATTAAATGGAATAAAAACCTAAACTAACACCCCCCCCTTAAGCATATCTTAGGTGGGTAATAGAATTGGGTCTTGGCACAAAGGCGTGATGAGGTATTCAATTATAATAAAATTCTCCCCCAGAGAAGGATGTCAGATCTTTCCTAACCTCAAAAAGAGCTTGCAACTGAAGATACATGCTTTTAGTGAAGGGTTTGTTGAATATATCAGTAATTTGATTTGTTGTCTAGATGTAGCATATATCAAGGACTTGTTCATGGATGAGATCCCAAATGAAATTCATGTGAATCTTGATATGCTTATTTTGTTGACGGAGGACTAGATTCCTACAAATTTAGATTATGTTTTGGTTGTCATAAAATATGATTATTGGTCATTAAAAATGGATGCCAAACTTAGTGAGAATCCCCTAAAGCTAAATAGATTGAGTAGAAACATTAAAAAATCCTTTATATTATGGATCTATAGAAGATAAATCAATATTATTTTGATTCTTGCTTGACCAACAAATCAGACCTAAATTGAGGGAGAAACTATAGCCTGAAGTAAACTTACAATTTTAAATATCACTAGCCCAATCTAAATATATATAACTAATTAATTCAACATCGATGCTTGCTCCATAGTGAATCCTAAAACTATGAGTGCCTTGAATTCAGTGGAAAATCTACTTAGCTACTTTCCATTATAGCTCATGTGGTTCCTACATGAATCTAGAGACCATGCCCACTGCATATGAAATATCAAGTCTAGTGTGTGTAAAGTAGATGAGACTGCAAACATTTTTTTGATACGAAGTAACATAAACCAAAGGATATGTATATTTACCCTCAAGCTTCACACTAGATAGAAAATGAGTCAAATTTGGCTTACAGTCAACCATGTTAAACCGTGTAATAAAATTAAGAACATACTTAGATTGTGCAACAGTGATCCCAAATTTAGACTAAAAATTTCTAATCCCAATAAAGTAATGCAAAAAACCCAAGTTAGTCATTGATAACATGTCAGAGAAAGCAATTTTCAATGTTGTGATGGTAGGTGAATAACTCCATGTGATTAATAGGTCATCCACATAGAGAATCAGAATCAATAGTGAATGATCCTACCATAAAATGTATACATTTAGATCAAAATAGCATCCGGTGAACCCAACTAAAATAAGAAAGGAGTTCATCTTGGTATACCAAGATCAAAGAGCTTGTTTGAGGCCATGGATAGATTTCTAAAGTTTGCAAAGTAAGGAAGAATCTTCCACAAATCCATATGGTTGCTCCATGTATATTTCCTCTTTGAGGTCACCATGAAGAAAGGCACTCTTCACATTCATCTGATGAACATCCCAATGATGTGTTGTGGCTATATCAAGAATGATTAAGATTGAGTTCATTTTGGCAACTAGAGCGAACGTCATAGTATAGATAATGTCAAGTACTTGAGAAAACCCTTTGCTATTGTTGACCATTTTTCCCCATAGGCTAAAACAGGTCAACCCCATATAGTCAGATCTTGTATAGGGGATTTTTATAATTTCATATGGTATGTTTTAGATTTTTTTATGTCATTTCCTATGCCATTATAGTTTATTCATAGTCTATCTTAGTCATTATGTCCTTTGATGTCTAAGGGACCATTTTAGGGTCATATATGCAAGTGGTAAGCCTTCATGGTGATCATTGCAGTTAGAGCATGGATTAGGTTGTTAATGGATGATCAGATGGATAGTGTTGTAGAGACCCCATGGGATGTTAAGATCTCTTATAATGAGTATTAAAGTACATAACATTCATCTGGTTCACCATTATGTTCATCTAGACATCTTGATTCTAGTGGTAGAAATTCTAAGTAGGCACTTTGTTGACATCATAATTACCATGTGTGGATGAGTTAGGGAGAATTGGTCATATGGATTTATTCACATTATTCCCAAGAACATATGTACCAATTTTTTGGTCATCCGCCAGAGTGCATCAAAATATATGAAGACCCAAAGTTGGCCTCCCAAGCAAAATTTGCTAATTTTTCATACTTAGCCTTTTTCAAAGAAGCTCAAATAAAGCCAAGTAAGCATATTGGCAAGGCCATATATCGCATATGTGATATTTTTAAGATAAAATGATCATATGGTTTTATTCATCTTGGTCCCTATTTACTATGCACTAAGTTTTAGATCTATCGAAGCACGGTAGAAGTTATGTATGTACAATGTTGGCTCCTTAGTCAAATTTTGCCAAGTTTATCATACTTAGCCAAATAAATGAGACATTTGTCAGGACATCATATGAGAATGAATGGACTAGTCAACTTGATCATTTATTAGACACATTTATAAGGCTCTTGAGACTAGTAGATCAAATGGGTTCATCCCTTTTTAATATCAAGAACATCTCTAGCAAATTTGGTGCCTCTATGATTCTTGCATTTCAAGATCCAAGCGTTCAAAGTTGGTCAAAAATCATACGACATTTTCACTAAATTCAAATTAAATCCACTACAAAAATCCATAGGATCCTAAATTTTATGGTTCATGGGATGTCAAAGATGGTCGTACAAATGTCATTTAACAGGAGTGAGGATGTCAAGTTTAAGCTCATGAGTTAGCCATTGGCTTTCAAATAGTGGGTCCCAATCGATCTAATGGTCCATGTTGCATCATACATCTTGAGCCAATGGTGAAAAATAAGTCAAATGGTAAGAGATAAACACATGGCATAATCATGTGAGGTTGGTATACTGACAGCAAATCTTGAAAATAAATGCATGTTTGACATGTGGCGTAATCTTGGATAAAGTTGACAAGTCAAGGTAGATCTGAGGGCTCACATTAAATCAGGCATCTTGATCAAAAAATTCAATAAAAGTTCAATATGTTAATAATTTGAGTCAAGTATCAATAACTAATCAAATTAAATAGACTTCCTAGGAGTCAAACACATGATTGAGGTCGATCCAGGGCAAGCTTTTCAAAGGGGTATTTGCCACCATTAAAGCTCAATCCAACGCCATGAAAAGAACATAGTAATGCATTCTAGTTCAGGAATATAAAGGACCACCATTAGAGATTAATATGGACCTCTGGTTTGAAATTTTTATGGTTCATAGGGTCACTTCTACAATTGTGTTCACCATTATTAAAATAAGGACCTATGCACAGTCTATTTGGACCTAATAGGAAACCTAATAGTATGAGATTGGTTTTACATATATAGTTAGCCTATGAACATGGGGATAAGTTCAAGCATGATCTAGTTAGACAAGAGACGGTATTTCAAAGGATTCCATGAGGGCATACATGTAGACCCCAATGATCTCATCTCTAGGCCCAACTACATGAAAAGGACCCTTCTCTCCACTTTGGCATGCATCAACAAACTAGTCATGAGTGGTTTATCATCAAGACAAAGCCCTAACAAATTGATCAAATTGTTCTAACCACATTGATACTGGAACCCAGCTTATAATAACTTGATCCTACTATTGCAACTATCAGGGAAGATCAAGGAGGGAGTGATGTAACTATACAACCACCTAAAGTGACCCAGATCAATTAAAAGGTGTGAAAGAGCATATCTTGCAGAGGCATTTGAAACTATGGATCAAATAGAGTTATGCTCATTTGATTCCTTTTTATCATGGCCAAAGCTCCTTTTCTCTTGCTTCCTTTCTTCCATAAATATAACTCTTCAGTGATTGTAAAAAAGGGTACCATACCATGTGTGGTGAAGCCTTGCTAGATTGATGTTATATTTTGCCTTTGAACATTAATACAATTTTTTTTATAAGTTTTGAACAATTTTCTAAGTCTACAAGTGATGTATGGTGATGAGAAGTGATAATTATCTATCCTTCCTTCCCTTATCCTTTCATGTTTTAACAAGAGTTCCTAGTCTAACAGGTCATATAGAGTGTAGTCTAGTGTGTAAAGCTTTCAAGTGTATAATTATCTTTAGAGTGTGAAATCTACCCTCTGGTTCAATTTCCTTGTGTTGCATCTCACATCTCACCTATATATTGAAATACTCATGTTAGAATCCATTAAAGCTTAGAGATTGGTATGTATGCTTTATTTCATTATGGTATAAATATGATGTTCATGTGGAAGACATTTTTGGTGCATCACCTCCTTTAGAGTAGGTTCATTTTATGAATTATCTAACTCTTTTCCCCCTGAGTAAGTAGTAGTTTAAGTGATAAACATTGCATGATATATTCAGGGATCTAGATCTTAAATCTAGAGGCTCATTTCTAATATAGGTACACCCACATACCTAGAAATATTCTTGTGTTGCCCAAGTATAGAAGAGGCTTGAATAACCTCTTCTAGGATGCAAGATTTGGTGATAACAGTTTTGGCATACCCATTGGGACCCATTATCTTCAATATAACTTGTCAAGGTGAATGTTGGCCTTAACAAACACCAACTAAAAATTGGTGTGTTGCTTAGTATTTGGTGACTCCTTCAAGGTAAATCTAGTTTTAGACAATTATTTTATTATAAACTTGCCCCCATAATTCATGGTCCTGACTATGGCTTCCTCTGCTAGAACATCCAATCCTATTAACCCACCAATTTAGCCTAAAATCCCTCTTGCAATTCATTATCCATAACCTAATCTGCCCTTTGAAGAACGAGTAGATTTTGCTAGGGAGGAAGAGGTTGAAGAGGCTGAAGAAGAAGACATGGATAAACTCATGATTTCCCTACCTTCAATACTAATAATCCAATCCAAATTCATGCATATGATTCCATCCCTCCTGATGCCATAAAAGGTGTGCCCACATTCAATGGTGAGAGTCATATCACACCTAGTGAGCACATTAGAGATGTTTCTAACTTTTGCAATTTCCACAATATTGTTCAAGAGAACATTTCCATTAGACTCCTTGCCATGTCCCTTAAAGGGAAGGATATTTATTGGTATATGACTCTATAAGGTGGATGCATCACAACATAGGATGATTTTGGAGTGTTCTTGACTTTCATATTTGGAAATGAATGTGACCATGCTTCTCTCATACATCAACTCAATGTGATAAAAAGGGGATCCAAAGAAATAGTTCATGACTTAAATGAAAGGTTTCAAAAGACTTGGCATAGGTTTCCTCCTCCTATGAGACTGCCTACTAGTTTTGTGTTCCCTACTTACTTGAGAGCCATTGGGATTGAAATTGTTGTCATGCTTTAATCTATGGGAGGATCCACCCTCCCTAAAGTATATGAGCTTTCTATCAAAGTTGAAAATAACATCATCCAAGCTAGAAGATTTCCACCTAATTTTTCTATGCCTGTTGTAGCTCATTCTTCTACTACTACTCCAGATGTAGCCCAGGTTCCTAATGTTATACCAAAACTAAGGTTACTCCTAGGCAAGCAAAAAATAATATTGATTGGAAATCAAAGTTCCTAGCCTTAAAAGCTCAAAATAGACAAGATAATGTTTAATAAGGTGCCTATCAAAAATCTTACCCCTATCAACAATAGTATGGTCAAAAATATGGAATAAGAAGAGGCCAATGGCAGCCTAATCCCAACAAGCCTTCTAATGCATACAATCCTAACTCTACCACCAATGTAAAGGAGATGGTACCAGTTCACAGAAATTCGGTGTAGGGAGAAGATTGAAAGCAAGACTAATTCATAGATGCCATTCAGAATGGAGAAAAATATCAGGTGGCTCAAGGAGTAGTTACTCCCCTCCTATCAAATGAGGATGAGGTAATGATGCAAGTTAGTGAGGGTTGGAAACCTCAAGGAGAGATCTTCACCAATTTTTTGGTTAAAGACACTTTTGTGCTAAATTAATGAGACTCTATTGTAGACAATACAAGGGCTAAGAGGAAATATCTAGGATGTGGTAGTATCATGCCCATATACTCATCTAATCTTCCTACAAGGCAATAAGACACAGTTGTAAGTGTGACAGTTCCAAAAACTTCTACATCTCCATCAAGTCAAAATGTGGTAAGGTCTATTCAACATGCCTCTATTCCTAAAGCTCCAATCAGTATGTGAGTCGTAATGCACTAAACATAGTGGATTCCTTGAAAAGTGCCAAAGCATCTATCTCTTTGTGGAATATCCTTCATATGCCTGGCCAAAAAGAATTGTGTCCACTATCCCTATTAGTCCTTCACCTTCAAATCAAAGTAGTAGTAATTTTGTCCTGTAAAATTATCCTAACACTATTTTTGAACCATCTACTAGGATTGAGAATCCTCCCCCATTTTACCTCACTCTCATAGTGGGTAATAAATTAGTTCACAATTGCATAGTTGATAGTGGAGCCTCTACCTCAGTTATGCCCAAAGTTGTAGCTGATAAGTTGCACCTACGATATGAGTCTCATAGAAAAGGAGTGATCCATATATATGGTACACCTTATAGGACCATAATTTTGATAAAAATCCTAAATGCATGATTGTCCGAGATTTCCTATCCTTCAAGTTATAGTTATTGTTGACCTCCTAGCTCACTTTTCAATCTGCTTGTCAAGAGACTTCATAGCTAAGATAGGTGGATATATCTTAGTTTATTGGTCTTTCTTGGATTTTATGACATGGTATGGGACCAAGGTGACAATTAAAACTTAACCTCTGGCAAAATTTCATATTGAGCCTTACATTGAAGCAAGTTTCAACTTAAATTGTGTTGTTCATGACGAAGAGTCTGATGGATGGGGAAGCTTCTAAACTTGAAGTAATTTCTAGTTTTTTCTTGGATGAGTGTCATGTAGGTACATATGGACATGGTCCTTATTCATAATTTGAGCAGACTGACCTTTAGACTTACATCATGCATGAGTAGCCATTTGAAGAAGCTAAGGTAAGTGTCAAACATTCTCATGCTACTGAGTGCAATTATATGATTCAAGAGTAATAGGATCATGGGTTTACGAATATAATTGAGCACCATAATGGGAATATTGATATTTTAATTCTTTTTATTAATGAATATGCTCTGGATGATAACACTCATGAAAAAGAGGAGGATGGCTTATGGATAAGATTTGAGGCCATATGTCAATATTTTGACAAGATTAGTAATAATCATTCTTCTCCCAATAAATATATGTATGGTGTGTTTTTTGATGAAACTAATTAGAAGGATCCGAGGTGTTCTATAAAGTATAAAAGTAAAGGGTGTGTTATTAAGGAAGATGGACATCAATCTGCTATTCAAAATCCTATAGTTCTAAAGGGACCTAGTGAGGTCAAGGTAGAAGTTGTGCCTAAAAGATAGTTAGGAGATCCATCTTGCATTGAGCCATGTCCAAAGGGGTTGAATCATAAATAATAAGAACTTGATACTCCCAAACATCAAGTATATCTTGTGTAATAAGACAAAAAGTTTGAGGCAATTGTCATCTTTCATATTCCACGGTATGAGGAATGTACATCAGATATGATAATGATAAAAAGGATTAAAACTCCAACAAAGTCTCTTAGAGAGAGAGAAATATCATTCATTAAGGTCCTAGGTAGTTCACTTGCAAACCTAATAAGATTCAAATTCGATAGGCTTCTTAATCACCTACATGTACAAGTGATTGGTGATGAGCATGCTCCTCATGCTAGGTTGCCTTCATAGAGTGATAAAGATGACAAGGGAAACATTTTTTACCCTAGTTGAGGTATGATCAGATGTTTCACCTATGGGGGTCAATATTGTAAATATTAGGTTAGGTGTGTGTTTCCTTTCTTGTTTTGTTGTGTCCCAATAAGTGCTTTTGAAGTACATGTGTTTCTATTTTGTGTTTTGTTCATATTATTTTCTATTATTTTGTGTATTGTTCAAGTTATTTTGCATGTTTGGTTTGTATACTTATGACTCCATATACTAATGGATAGGATTAGGTAACTATTTATGGCATAGCAAGCATGCCACCCTTGGGAAAACGCCAAAGATGTTGACCATTTTTTCCCATAAGCCAAAATGGGTCAACCCCCTATAATCAAATATTTTATAGGGGATTTTTATAATGTCATATGGTATGTTGTAGATTTTTCTATGTTATTTCCTATGTCATTATATTTTATTCATATTCTAGCTTGGTCCTTATGTCATTTGATGTCTAAGGGATCATTTTAGGGTCATATATACAAGTGACAGGTCTTCATGATGATCAATGCAGTTTGTGCATGGATTGGGTTGTTAATGGATGAGTATATGAATAGTGTTTTAGATACCCCATGGGATGTTAGGATTAATTTAAATGAGTATGGAAGTACATAGCATTCATCTAGTTCTTCATTGTGTTCATCTAGACATCTTGAGTCTAGTGGCAGAAATTTTGAGTAGGCACTTTGTTAACGTCATAATTACCAAATTTGGAAGAGTTATGGAGAATTGGTACTATGGTTTTATTCACATTAGTCCCAAAAACATATGCACCAATTTTTTGGTCATCCACCAAAGTGCATCAAAATATATGAAGACCCAAAGTTGGCCTGCTAGGCAAAATCCGCTAAGTTTCCATACTTAGCCATTTTCAAGGAAGCTCAAATAGAGCCAAGTGAACATATTAACAAGGCCATTTCTTGCACATGTAAAGTTTATATAGAAAAAAAATCATATGGTTTTGTTCATCTTGGTCCCTATTTACTATGTGCTAAGTTTTAGATCATTCGTTGAAGCATGGTAGAAGTTATGTGTGTTCAAAGTTGGCTCCTTATTCAAATTTTGTTAAGTTTCCTATACTTAGCCAAATAAACTAGATGATCATCAGGAAATCATGCAGGAATGAATGGACCAGTCAACTTGAGAATTTTTTAGACACACTTAGAAGGCTCTCAGGACCAACAGATCAAATGGGTTCATCTTTTTTTAGTATCAAGAACGTCTCCTACAAATTTTGTGCCTCCATGATTTTTAAATTTCAAAATCCAAGCCTTCAAAATTGGTTAAAAATCATAAGACATTGGCACTAACATCAAGTTAAATCCATTTTAAAAATCCATATGATCCTAAATTTGATGGTTCATGGGACGTCAATGATGGTTGTGAGAACATCATTTGATAGGAGTGAGGACGTCAAGTTTAAGCTCATGAACTAGCCATTAGCTTTCAAACAATGGGTCCCAATCGATCTAATAGTTTATGTTGCATCGTACATCATGATCCAATAATGCATGATAGGTTAAAGGGTTAGAGATCAACACATATTGTAAGTGTGTGAGCCTAGTAGACTGACAGCAGATCCTAAAAATCAATGTGTGTTTAACATGTGGTGTAAGCCTGGACAAAGTTGACAAGTTAAGGTGGATCTGAGGGCTCGCGTTAACTTGTGCATCTTGATTGAATGGTACAAGAAAAGGTCAATATGTAAATGAGATGAGTCAAGTATCAATGACCAATCAAATTAAAGAGACTTCCTAGGAGTTGAACATATGACTGAGGTCGAGCTAGGGCAGCCTTTTAAAAGTGATATTTTCCACCATTAAAACTCAATCCAATGTCATGAAAAGAACATAGTAATGCAGTCTAGTTCAATAATATAAAGGACCACCATTGGAGCTTAATATAGACCTTTGGTTTGACATTTTTATGGCTTATAGGGTCATTTCTGCAACTATGCTCATCATTATTAGAATAAGGACCTATGTATAGTCTATTTGGACCTAATAAGAAAACCAATAGTATGAGATTGGTTTTCTATCTATAGTCAGCCTATGAACATGGGGATGAGTTTGAACATGATCTAGTTGGACAAGAGTTGGCATTTAAAATGATGTTATGAGGGCATACATGTGGACCCCAACGGTCTCATCTCCAAGACTAACCAGATGAAAAGGACCCTTCTCTCCACTTTGGCATGCACCAACAAACCAATCATGAGCAGTTTAGCATTAGGACAAAGCCCTAATAGATTGATCTAATTATTATAACCACATTTATGTTGGAACCCATCTCAAAATAACTTGATCCTGCCATTTCAAACTTTAGGGAAGATCAAGGAGGGAATGATGTAACTGTGCAACCACTTGAAGTGACCTAGATCAATCAAAAGGTCTGAAGGAGCATATTTTGCAGAGGTAGTTTCAAATATGGTTCAAATGGATTTATGCTCATTTGATTCATTTTTTCTAAGGGCCAAAGCTCCTTTTCTCTTGCTTCCTTTCTTCCATAAATATAGTTCTTTAGCTATTGTAAAAAAAAGGTACCACACCATGTGTGGTGAATCCCTACTCGATTGATGTTATATTTTGCCTTTGAACATTAATATGAGTTTGTTTCTAAGTTTTGAATAATTGTCTAAGTCTGTAAGTGATGTATGGTGATGAGAAGTGATAATTCTCTATCCTTCCTTCCCTTATCCTTTCATGTTTGAACAAGAGTTCCTAGTATAATAGGTCATATAGAGTGTAGTCTAGTGTGTAAAGCTTTCAAGTGTACAATTTTCTTCAGAGTGTGCAATCTTCCCTATAGGTCATTTTCCTTTTTTTTTTGCTCACATCTTGCCTCTATATTGAAATACTCCTGTTAGAATCCATTAAAGCTTAGAGACTAGTTTGTATACTTTGTTTCATCATGGTAGAAATATGATGGTCATGTGGAAGACATTTTTAGTACATCGCCTCCTTTAGATTAGGTACAATTTATGCATTCTCTAACTCTTTTCCCCATAAGTAAGTAGTAGATTAAGTGATAAACATTGCATGATATATTTAGGGATATAGACCTTAAATCTAGAGGCTCATTTCCAATATAGGTACACCCACATACTTGGAAATGTTCCCATGTTTCCCAAATCTAGAAGAGGCTTGAACAACCTCTTCTAGGGTGCAATATTTGGTGACAACAACTGCCAAACATGCTTTGAATTTGTCTACTGACCCATCTTCTACAAATTTTTTTTAGTTGATCCACATATATCGAATAATTTGTATTACCTTAGGAAGAAGGACTCAATCCTAAGTGTTGTTCTATAGCAAGGAACCATATTCCTCTTTCATAGTAGTATGCCACTCAGGAGTGCCTGATGCCTCACAAAAAAATTATGGATTGGAAGCAAATGCAATGAAAGCATGTGGAGCATTCTAGAATTGTGAACAAGTATGCCTGGTGTTTGATGAATCTCCAACCCATTAGCCATCACTTTGTAGTGTCTATATATCCCAAAGAGGACTAGTGCTTAGATTCAAGAGGATATTATTCATCCTTTGAATATATTCTAGGAGAAAGAAGAGGTGATTCCTCATCACTACTTTTATCATCAAAACTAGGAGATGAATCTAGATCATCAGGAAGTTGTTCAAGTGGATCTAAATCATCAGAATTGTCATCAAATCCTAGTGCATCCAAGGAAGGGAATAGGTTTCGATTGTGGATTTCAAAGGACCCTATTAAAAATGAATAATACTCTCAACAAATAACTCATGAGTGGTGGGATGGAGAATCTTATATCCCTTAATACCCTCAAGATATCCAATGAAGATGCAAGGCTAACTCTAAGGTTATATCACCTTATGTTTCTTCTTCAGAATGCGATCCATAGCAAGAGATCCAAACACTTAAAAGTGATTCATTATGGGTTTATGACTACTCCAAGATTCAAAAGGAGTGACTCCCTTCAATGCTTTATGAGGAAATTGGTTTTGGATATAACAAGCACAGTTGATGGCCTAAACCCAATACTGAAGTGCAAGAGACCTAGAGTGTAGCATAAGTTGTTCATTTCCTTCAAGGACCTAATCTTACACTCTAAAATACCATTATATTGAGAACTATATGGAACTGTACGCTATAGTTCAATCCCCTCTAAATTTTAGAATTATTTAAAATGGTTACTGACATACTCACCACCATTATCGGTGTGCAAATTCTTGATGGCTTTACCTAACTATTTTTATACTAGCACCTTAAAGTCCTAAAATTGATCAAAGTCCTTTGATTTTTGCTTGATAAAATACATCCAAATATACCTCAAAAAACCATCAATGAAGTAAGCATGTATTTATTTATGTTAAATTAAAGAGTTGGAAATGATCCAGTAATGTCACTATGAACTAGCTCCAATATCTGTGTAACTCCCCATAATTTGCCTTTATCATACTTCTCCTCAAGATGCTCACCAAGTATGAAACCTTGGTAAATGTTGTCATAAACATGAACATATGGCAACCCTAAAACCAGGTCATGATGACTAATTTTCTCTAGGTAGTGATAGTTGAGATGGTTGAATTGCTCATGCCATAATTTACTCACCCCGTCTGAATGAGTGAGTAGTGCAATAGAGGGTTGATAAAGAGCAAAATGTGAAAAAGTATACAATCATGATTGGTAATTTGATTTCTCAAATGCAAATATAGATTCATTATTTACTTCACTAATAACCACTGAATTAGGTGTGAACTCAACTCTCTTGTTCAAACCGATGTGAGTAATTTGATAAACAAATAAGAGATTGGTGGATAAAGAGGGAATACTTAGAACATCATGAAATGTCTTCTCATTCACTTTAACAGATCCTCTCCCACTAATTTATATGGATGTATCATCACCAAAAAATATGGAAGGCATAGAACAAGGTTCCAAGGATGTGAACATGTCCTATGATGAAGCCATGTGGTATGAAGCACCAGAATCAATTACCCATGTGGAAGGATCGAATGTAAAAATAACAAGTGATTTTCCCTTATCTTTGCCCTTTCTATTATCTTTGGCCTTAGAAGACTCATGTGTTTATGAACTCTGATTGGCTAAATTAGTGACATTGGCATTATGATTCTCGATCATCTTAGTTAGTTGGTCAATCTACTTCTTCATGCATTTGGATCCATCATGCCCAAATTTATTGTAGTAGGCACATCTGAATCACTCTTTCTTAGTTTTCCCACCTAAAAAGGACCCTTTAATGCTTTGGATTTAGCATCAAATTTTTTACCCTTTTTTTGCTCAAGGTCCTTATTTTATTTCTTCTCCTTGTTACTGGAAGCCTTCTATTTGTCATGACTCATAATTAAGGAATGTAATTTAGATGACTTTAGTGTACCCATTTGAATAAGTTTCTTTTGTTCCCAAGTCAAGTTAGTAGTAATGTCATGCAAGGATGGCATCGTCCATGGAGCTCCAAGGGTACGCTTGGTGGTGTGGAAGGTAGAAATAAAGACAGAATAGTCTGAACCCAATTTGGCAAGGAAGGAAAGAATCAATCGACCATCCTTTTTATCAATGCCACATAGTTTCAAATGCAACCTAAGTGAATTAAACTCTGTGAAGAAGCCTTGTATCATATCAAAGTTGCCTAGGCTCAAACTAATGATCTCATTCTCCAACTCATGACCCCTCATTATGCCCTGCTTCTCAAAGAGTTTTTTCAATATGGTCTAGACTTCATTAGGAGTAGCTACAAATTCAATATCAAAGAGTAGGTCATGAGACTTAGATAGACATATAATACCATAGACTCCATCACTTATGTTAAACCACTTCACCTTCTTTACATCAAGTGTTAGTTCTTTTTATGTATCCATCATGATTCGGTGTAAGCCTTTGCTCTTCAAAAGGATTTATAATTTGACTTTCCACTTGTGATAGTTGAATGGTGTAAAAATTTTGAACTACGTGTGTTGAAAGACTAGGAATGTTCACCCCCCTAAATCTATATAGGTTCAATTTTACAAGGCACGAGAATATCACCAATGTGTAGAACTCAAAAAACTCACACTTTCAAAAAAAGCCTCCTAAAAAGGAGTTGTCAGGTAAAAGTTATAGAAATTTGAATGTTTTTTGCTTGAAAAAAATAATGATCTCCACTTTGCATAGATTTTTTGGGTCTATAAATAGTTTAGCCCAGCTTTTTTAGGAAAATTTAAGTTCCCTTAGGTTGGTTGTGACCAAGGGCTAATCTTCCATGTGACCAGGGGCTAGTACAAAGTTAGTAATCCTATGTGTAGGGAAAAATTATTAAATGGAATAAAAACCTACACTAACAGCTTCACATATAATTGTTAACTCAAAACAAAAGAAGGGAGAACTAGTGGATTGGGCAACCACTGGGGTGGAGTTAAAATCTAAATATCTTGCATGCTAGGAATAAAATCCCATGTGATTCATGTAATATGTAGATGAATATTTAAGGTAGGGATTCAACCTCCTCTCCCTAAGTGGAAATGCAACTAGAAAGCATTCACCTAAGCCTTCATTTGATGTAAGATGACTTGAAATATGTAGTATTGCTATGATTGAATAGAGAAATGTTTTATTAGTCTTATAGACATGTGGTCTTTTTATTATTCATTTCTTCACACATGTTGTCTAAATCCATTTTAGGTCCCTTGAATATATATCCCTTCCTTGATTTAAATTAGGAAATAATGGCATGCACACTGACATCACAAATGTCAAACTTACTAACAAACCAGGCCCAAATAAGTGTCAAAATAGGGTAGAGCCAAAGGGCCCATATAATTTAAAAAGTGAAAAACCTATAGAAGGATAAGTCTAACCAAGACAAAATTGTACAAACACGGATCTATCCAAAGACAAAATTAGATCCAGGTAACCTAGAGGATAAAAGAATGAGAACAAACAAGACAGGAAAATGGGATCCCAAAAATTTAACATCGTAGAAATTAAGATAATATAAGATTGAACATGATACAAGGTCGCACATAGAAGAAAAGGAGAGATCAAGACCAAGAATGTGCCACTAATCTGTTGAATCAAGTTAAATATCCACATATATAAAATGACACTAAAAATATTGAATAAGGAGATTTATACGAAATTTAGGTGTCTACATAATGCCCCCACTTTGAGGGGCATCTGAGTTGATCTATGTGTGCATCAAAGTAATAAGTGTGTACCTTGACATACGTTAGGGAGAAGATGAAACTTTTTGTCATGTGTCCATCTAGACTATAGTTTTGCAAGCTTGATGTTCTTGTGAGTTCGATGCATACATCCTAGACTTTTGAAAAGTGCTTAAACATAGCCAAGACACTCGTCTAGGAATAACTAACAACTAATCCATTTATCGATAAAGGAAATAAATTAATTAATTCATCTTTGATCATTTTATTCCATCTTAAATTTGAAAATGTAGTTATATATACCTCCTCTTTTGAAATAAGAGATGAAAACCCGATTACTACTATCATTCATCTCAATTAAAAAACACATTAATACCACCATATATTTACCAAAAAAAAAATACCATGTATCATTATCCAAAACACATGTAAGTTGGAAAAACAAATTAATTAAAATGTATTTTATCTACACATTTGAAAATTAATTTTGTATTAACATCCATTCACGTAAAATGCATTCTAGTGTAAGTTAAATATTATAATATCGAAATATTATTATATTATAAAAATGGGACCAACGATATATAGAAATGGGAAATACACATAACATGTAATGCACTAGGGTAGCCCATTAATGTATAGTGTGAAGTTTGTTTTTCCGAATGTTTATAGTGTCAACTGTGTGAAAATAATCAATTTTCCAACTAAACTCATGTGTGTGTGGGTGTTATGTTCATTGTATTTGAAGTTGTAAATAATTATGATTTTATGGCCATAGGGATGGATACATTTGAGAGCCAATATTACTTCTTATTCCTCGAGATTTTTCCACTTCGCGATGGGACAATACTTGTGATTTGAGGTTATGTTGGTAACTTTTATGTTATTGCGTCATTTTATTTTTATTTTTTCTAAGGAAAAGATGGCTTTATGTAGTCTTTTAATATTTTTTTGAAATATCTAAAGTATTATTGGGACATGATATTGGTTGTATAGTCGTTTATTGTATAGTCTTTTAGGGTCTTAATCTTCCCTATTAAGTTAAGTGTGAAGTTTAAGTGTCAAGTGTAAGTGTTTTCCTTCATTTTTCTTAGCCATGGTTTTTTCTAAGTGGTGTTTCATTATGTTGCGGACCTTGATTTTATTTGGGCTTTGTGGTCTAGGTTCATTGGTAATATCAAGGTTTTATTTTGTGCTTGAACTCCTTTCTTCGATCCTGTAATGGTGGAGGTCACAGCGGTGCCCATTTGGATTAGATTATACAATATCTCTCCTATCCTAAGGAAAGAAAAACACATTACTATGTTGATCAATCGAGTGAGTTCTTTTTTGAAACTCGATGTAGGGTCGATGGAGAAGGGGTTTGTGAGAGATTGCATGGTTGTAGACCTCTCCAAACCCCTTTGTCATTCTGTGAAAATTTGTTCTTCCCAAGGTTCGTGGACCCAATACCTCAACTTTGAAGGTCTTATGTTTAAATGTTTTTGTTGCAACTTGTTTGGGCACAAATCTACAGGTTGTTCTTGTATGAGTTTTAAGAGCTCGGGTCCTCATTCTCATTTGGTCTAAAGGAAAAAAGAAAAAACTATTTACTAGGACTTCTTATGGCACAATCATGGAGTATTCTTCCACCTATCTGGTCCTTCTCCCCTCCTCCCCTTAGTTGGTCCGCATGTCCCCTCGAAGTGAAGTATATTTGTTGGGTGGCATAGCTCTAGGTGGACCTTCATGTTCCTCACTTCCATCGGCTACCCAAGACTCGGCTCCTCGCCCTCCTCCGACTAGGTCCAAAGACCCCTTGATTTCAACGGTCAAGAAGAAAGGGCAAAGAATTGAGGTGGAAAGGCTATGTTCTAATGTGGAAGTTCTGGTGAAGGATGGGAACCAATGGTCAATGGAGGGTCTCCTCTCCCGTCATGGTAAAAGAGCGACCCAATCCATACGCTGAGGTGTCTTCCCTTTAGCGTGGCTACTTAGGCAGTACGTTGATCTTGATTGGTTATCTTTGTGTTATTTAAGGGTGGCAGCTCTATTTTTCTTCTAATAATTGTTGACTTTTTGCTAAAGTTTGGCATCTTTTTCACTAAAGGCCTATGGTTCCTTGTCTTCCTGGATGATTCCCTATTATTGTTTTGAACTCTGTGTTTGGTTGCAGCCTTGATGGTGTGGTTGGTTGGTTATTTATTATCATCAGATTTGGTTTGGTTGATGTTTGGTCAATTTTGTTGTGGTTTTAGGATCCTGTCAAAACCCCTTTTTTACCCATATCAAATAAAAAGTGTCAAGTTGAATTTAGAACATTAATCTAAAAACCTTAATAAGTTACTTTTGAAAAAAAAAATTGATTGTGATTTGTACCCATCACCTTAATTTTACTATTTTTTTAATCGATTGACCTTTGTTCTAAGCTTTTGCTATCATGGCTCTTAGGAGAGACATTGCACCTAGCAGATTGGATTGCATTCATACTTATATTATCATCGCCCAAGTCATGAACAAGGTATTTTCATTTTATTTAAAATTTTGTTACCCTCTTTTTTCATTTTATTTTGGTTTAGTCTCGGGTGTGGCCAATTATGTCATGTGACTATTGGATTTGTTTACTCATTGTTGATATTGTTCAGAGTTGCCACGAGTTTATCTATATATCATTGGGTCTGCCTGATGGGATTATCTTTTAGGCTTTGATTATGTCTTATTTAGATGTGCCCTTGTTATTCCTCACAAGTTTAATTTTTTTTCTATTTTTAAATTCTCTCTTAGGAAGTTTGTATAGTGACATTTGCATTTTTGTGTTTTATGGTTGCAAATATTTGTTCATGTGTGGGAGTTACATCAAATTAGACCATGGATTTATATATCTAAGATAGGAAGAGAGCCCAATGATCAAGTAACTATAGAGGTTGCTGAAATTGGGCATTGTGGCTAGCGATTCATCTATACTTACAGCATTAGTTAAGATGTGGGATTGCAACACTTGTTCTATCTAGCTCCCTATAGGGGAGATGACTGCTACACTTGAGGATGCCTAAAGGATATTACACCTACCAATTTGTGGTATGGATGTGCTTATTTAAAAATTTGGTAATGTAGAGAGATGATCTTATAGGATATACTACATGGGTGATGCCTCAGGCTAGGAGAGATGGTGATGGCAGTTTTTGGATCGAGCACATATTCATTAGGACTATCCCTCACTTACGGAGATATTTTTGCATATGAATTGGTTCATTTTTTGTAACTAATGTTAGTGAAAGCTCACTTGTTTATGGGTTTCAACCCATCATACAGGGTATAGAAGAGCAGGGGACAGTCTATAGCTAGGGAAAATGTATGATGCCCCATCTATATGGTGACTTATATAGATTCATAGTGGAGTGCATCTTTATGAGGTTCATTTTTGGCACATTATTATAGTTGTGGGGGTATGAACATATTTTGGTCATTTAATTTCTTCCCATACCCTATTCTTCATGAACTGAGGCACAACCCTATACAGTGAGATGAATTTATAATTATGGTTGTCATGTTTGGCCACACAACATCACTTACTTTCATGAAGGGCTTGATCTTTTCTAGGCAAATAGTGTTATACAGAGACCTTATTATCTACACCTTAGATGGCCTGAGGATGATTTTATGTTATAGAGGATGTGATTTAGATGGTGGCTTATTGATAACCACAATATTCCTAAGTGGTTCTAATATGAGCATTTGACATGATAGTTTAGTGTTTGCTAAGATTGTCCACCAATGGCCTTTATACTAAGACATTTTACTAGATCAGCACTCTAGGATAGAGATCACCCTCTACCTAGTGAGGTTCATATCAAAAGAAGGACTCCATATAGGTAAGTGAAGCTCAAATTTATGGATCTTGGTCTAGAAGATGTGAGTGTAATTAAGTAGTTAACCCGATATTTCACATTTTTTTAGTCCAACCTTTATTTCCCCTAAAGGAGTTGACATGGTTGGTGTTGATAATGTTGGTGGTTATGCCCACACAAGGGGTGATGTACCCATTGTTGATGGTGGACCTGACATAGGCAAGGGTGGTGATGGAGGTATTAGTTCTCTGGCCTTAGCCTTGGAACCCCTTACATGGGCAACACCGAAGGATCTTGATAAGTGTTTAATTAGTGTTGTCATGTGTTGTTTTGTTTATAATGTATTTATTTAATTATGAGTTACATAATAATAGTAACTTATATGTTTTCCTTCTAGACAATTTCAAATATATGGATTAATATTGTTGATGGCATTACTTGCATCCATACTGGAGAGATTCTAAACATGGCAAGTCCCTTTGAGGACCTATCTTATGTTGTTAGGCATTATGCCCCATTATTTGAGTTGTTAGTTTCTTTATGAACCACCTTCTTTCAAAAGTGATTGAAGAATGATGATATGGAGGGAAAGGTTGGATAGTTATGATATTATGAGTGTGGTCGAGCAATACCTATATCAACTCTCATGCAAACTATGTGCACCATTATTAGATGTTATTAGATATATGTCTAATGTGAGGGCCAATGATCGAGAGGATCTAGGATTTGTGAGACATTGCAACCTCGTACCTTGTGGTCTTATTGCATGGATTGAGAGGAGTAAGCAGTCAGATAGTGAGTTCATGATCCATCACATGGAGTGGGTAGAGTCTAGTGATATCGGGCTCGATGTGTTAGATCCTGTGAAAAATATAGTGATAAGACTTCTCTTTCATCTCATAGGAGACGTTTATTTTACACTTGCATTATATGAGTAATCATACCCTAATTTTTAAAACTTATGTATGTGGACTTATGTGACCTATCAAATATATATGTATGTATGCATGCATGTGTGTGTATGTATGTATGTATGTATTTATGTATGTATGTATATATGTATGTATATACATTCATACATACATAAATACACACACACACATACACATACATACATATATATGTATGTATGTATGTATATATGTATATACATGCATATCAATACATATATATAAATACATATATGTATATATACACACATATATGTATATATATACATATATACATGTGTGTGTATAGATACATATATGTGTGTATACATACATACATATATATGTATGTATGTGTGTGTGTGTGTGTGTGTATATATATATATATATATATATATATATATACACATATATGCATATATACATATATAGATATACATACATGCATACATATATGTACACACACACGCGCGTGCACACACACACACACACATACATATAGATACATATATGTATATATATAAACATATATGTATGTATATACATATATACATGTGTGTATGTATAGATACATATGTGTGTGTGTATAGATACATATGTGTGTATATACATATATATGTATGTATGTATGTATGTATATATACATATATATATGCATATATACATATATAGATACATATATGTATACACACACACACACACACACACACACACATATATATACATATATATATATATATATATATATATATATATATATATATATATATATATATATATATATATATATATATATATGCATATGCATATATGTGTGTGTGTGTATAGATACATGTATGTGTGTGTGTGTGTTTGTATAAATAAGTGTTTTCTCTTATTATGCTTGTACATGAGCATTCCTTTTTTTGTGTTTACAAATTTACATTTTAAGCGATTTATTGTTTAATCATTCTGTCACAAAATTAAATTTTGAAATTACATTTTTATAGTGTAAAATGTGTGTGATGAGAGTAAAAATTATGAATTTATTAACAATAAAACTAATAAATCGCACCGATTCGTTTTGAAATATATGCAATGACGTGTGTTATGGTAGGAGGCTACCCTACACAATAAAGATGTTTATTTTAGAGAGAATGATGGAATGTATGTGCTTAGAAAATTTTATGACTAATCACTTCAAATTCATCCAAAACCTCTTGTGAAGGAGTAATGGGAGTTATGATAATGTCTTCATCTTCACTTTGTATGATTCAATTGAAATGAATAGGTTTTTCTTCAAAATCGATGTAATCATGGTTTATATCAAGTGTAGCATCCATTTCTTGTATCCAAGCATTTCCTAGAATAGCATTGTATTGTGCTAAAGTGATGTCAATATGAAATGCAACAAAACAATGTTTTGGACTAAGTTGTATTGAGATTGAATTGATCTTATTTGAAGTGGTATAAGTAAATTTATTTTATTCAAAACTTCAATATCATATCTCAATTTTATTGGCAATGTAAGGGTACATATACTAATGTCATGAGTATTATTAATGAAAAGACTAGTACATTTCTTTCCATCTATGTATGGTTCAATCGTCAAAGGTTCGAAAATTACAATATGATTTCTAGGTTTTACATCAATGACCTTGTTTTTCTGGATAGTTGCCTTAGGCATTGATTTAGGGATTCTGATCTTTTTTTGGATTGAATAATGTTAATAATATTATATTTTGTTGTATTCAATAGTGTTTCCTTTGGAGTAAGCTCTATTTGTTCTAGAGGGGCAACATATGTGATTCTTGTATAAGAAATGTTAAATTTGTTGTGATAGGTCCTTCTTGAACATGATATGTATAAAGCCATTAGGATGTTTTTTTCATTCAATATGGCTTCTATCTATGAGGTTTATGATTTTATTCTTCAAAGCATAACATCGATATGTTAAACTCCCATGGCATCTTTGGTAAGCACCACAGTATTTAGCCATATATGAACCGTGTGGGATATGCATCATATGTAGTGGTGGTAGTGTGATTAATTGTATTTGAAGCATGCTTCTAATTATTTCACTTGGAGAACCATTTAGTTTAGGTAAATCTTGTGATTATCATGGCTTATGTAAATCATGTTCCTTAGCCCACTTTTTAGATGACCCTTTTGGATTATGGTGGTTATTAATTAGAGAACTAGAAATGGGGTTGCCTTCAACATGATTAAAATTTTGACACATGAAAGCCCTTTTATAGTGATAATTTTTCATAACAAAGGGAGTTGAAAGTTCTACAAGTATGATAATGTAATTTTTCTTTAAGAGGAAAGATAGACTCTTTGAAAAAACATATTGTTTTTCTAAGTTTGATGGTTGATATATAAGTTGATGCATATAATATTTAAATATAAATATGTAATCAATAACATTTTTAGATTCACCTTGGTGAAGAGATGGAAGGCTTTCAATTGAAACTCTTGGTCCTTTGTTGTCAATGTATTGTGCAAAAAATGTTTCTTAATTTTAGATGTGTAACAAGCCACTAGTAAGGTGGTGAAACCAATATAGGGCTTGATTTTTGAGACTCTTAGGGAATGCTTTTAGTAATACTCTACCATTAATGTTATACTTCCCAATATAATCCCTAAAGTACTTAAGATGTAAATACGGATCACCACTCCCATCAATTAGCTTGAATTTAGGCATTTTGAAGTAACGGAAAAATAATAAATTAAGTGTTTTACGTGGTATAGGATTTCCATATGTGACATTAGAATCCATCCAAGAGTGATATGCAATGATCTCTAAATATTTATTTTGTATTATACGTTGTAAGCCACTTAGTGAATGCATTAATGTACTAACTTCTTGATAACATACATGTTTGGTTTCAAGGGTTTTGTTCAAAGGTTGAACTTTGCCATTGATAGTTGCCATATGCACACTATTTCTCATTAGTTAGGAGGGTGAATGTGTTTTATCACGAAACCTAAGGGGATATATGTATGAATTGATTTCATCATGAGCTATATTTATACTATCAATAATGATAATAGGACTTTCCTTGAGGATTGATGTTATAACTTGAGTTAAGCATTGAACATTGGTTCATTACTGATTACATTCATATCTACCTCAAAATATGTATTTGCATTCATTTCATTAATTTAAACCATGGTTACAATTTAATAAAATCAACATTGTGAAACCATAAAGTTGGGAAGATCTAATAACACCCTATTGTGAAAATAAAATTTAAAAAACTAGATTTAAAATGAACGAGCCCTAAGGGTATATATAAAACCCTAGGTTAAATACTGCTAAAATCCAAACCCTAGGTAACCTATGAATAATGTAAGCACTTTAATGTAAATAAAACTAGGGTTTGGTTAAGTGTGCATGATAATAAATCAAATCTATAAATGGGATCTAACTTTAATCATAAAAGTATAGGAAAAGAGGGTGATTTTTAAACGCTATGTTGTGTTGAAAGAGTCAAAGTTCAACATTTATTTTTACCGTGATTCTATTTTTTATACAAAATAAGTAGAAATAAACTGCAATTAAATAGATCCAAGCATATATAATTGACATATAGAAATCAGATCTATTTAAGAGGCTAATTAACGAAAACAAGTCCAAGTGTCATAGACTAAAGCTAATGCAATGCAATGTGATTGACAAGATGTTAATAAATGATCACACCATGGTTTTTATATATATTTAAGTATGTGTGTTGATTGTGCTTGACTTATCATGAGTTTCTAGCCTTGCACAAGATTTATGTAAAAACTCGTAGTTATATGGGCTTGTTTTGTATAGGCTCGACCATAAAAAACTTGGTTGCTTCGATCATGTCCTTGTGTTACTAAATGTGTCCTTGTAGGTTTTTGTTCCCTAATTTTTTGGATTTTGTGCACTATCTCTTCCTAATTGTAATTGTATTTTTGATTTGTAGATGTGCAAGAGAGAATGTATATAATGGTTACATTTTTACCATTGACCTCACTTCACATGGAAATGTTAACTCAAAACAAGAGAAGGGAAAATTAATTGGGTCGAGAAACCACCAGAGTGGAATTACAATATCATATCCTACATGCTCGTAATTAGGGCCCTTGTAGTTTATGCAATGTGTAGATGAAGATTCAAGGTATGGCTTCAACCTCCTCTCCCTAAGTGGAGATGTGGCTAGAAGATTCGAGGTATAACTTCAATCTCTTGTCCCTAAATCAAGATATAACTATAAATCATTCACCTAAACCTCCCTTTGATGTAAGATGCCTTGACATTTGAAGCAATAATGCTACTATTGATTTTAGGAATGTTTTAATCTTTTAGACATTTATTCTTGTTATGTTCCTCTCCTCACTCATGTTGTCTAAATCCATTTTAGGACCCTTATACAATGGCATACAAGCCAACATCACAAATGTGAAGAGAATTAATAAATCAAGCCTAAATAAGTGTTAATAAAAGGCACAGGGCCAAAGGGCCCAGAAAAGTTTAAAAGGGGACAAACCCATAGAGGGATAAATCTATCTAAGGCAAACCTATATAAACATGCATCCATCCAAATATAAAATTGGATGTAGGTAGCCTAGAGGATGGGAAAATGAGACCAAAAAAGATAGGAAAATAAGATCCCAAAAAGCCAACAACAAAGAAACATAAGAAATCATAAGAATGAACTTAATGCATGGTTGAGCATAAAAGAAGAGGGGAGATCAAAACCAGGAATGTGCCATTATCCATTGAATCAAGTCAAATATCCATATATACAAAATGACACTAAAATTATTTCAATGGGGAATTATACCAAATTTAGGTGTATACCCACTCCTAAAGCAGTCCATATAGCCAAATTTGAATACAAAGAGGTCAAATTTGCACGGTGCCAAATGTCAAAGATTAAAGATGGAACTACATTCTAGATTGTTCGTGATTTTTCACATTCACTCCCTCACCTAAGTGAAATAAGTACGCTCTCTCCAAGGTATTGGAACGTAGGCAACACTTAG
The DNA here is from genome assembly GCA_037957365.1 of Torreya grandis. Lineage (NCBI taxonomy): Eukaryota > Viridiplantae > Streptophyta > Pinopsida > Cupressales > Taxaceae > Torreya > Torreya grandis. The sequence continues at coordinate 6,224,835 of JARHVA010000250.1, read as the reverse complement.
CCACTCAACGAAAGTGGTTGGGATCAGTACAAGCCAAAATTTTAACCCTTTTTTAAAGTCTCTTGTAATCAATCAAGCACAATTAGGGTTTTAGACAAAGGAAATAGAAAACATATATCATCACATAGGATTGAAGAGTTCGCACATACATGAATGGATTGCAGGCATTGGTGAATAGCTCCTAAAAGTTGAAAATCCCCACAGTACATAGAGACATTGTCGATAAACCCCAATAGTGTTGATTGTCACAAACATCTGACCTTTCTAGTAGCATCCAGATAGTCTGTCAACCCCTATTTTAAATTTAAGCACCTGGAGAATCATTTCATAAGCATTTCAGAAACCTATGGCATTTTATGTGAAATACAAATAGTTGAATCATCTAAGTAACTATTCTTTCTATTGTCTTAAAATTCTAAATAAAGTAGTTGCAATATCTATTATCCCATTTCAATTCAGATTGTTGTATTTATTGTCATTTTTCTATAATTTAAATTAGTATATAGTTTCAATTATTAAATATATCTTAGATTTAAAATAAATCAAACACATTATGACCTTCTCCAGGTACAAGATGTGATGCACAAGACTTGAAATGATGGTGATACAATTTAGGTTCAATGTGTAGGCTCCTTGGAAAAATATGCAAACCTCTTGATAAGACTTGGTAAATGTGCATGAGAGACTTGGCTTATAAGAGACGTGGATTTAAATACTTGATTGATACTTGATATAAAATAGCTTGGTATTTGTTTTTATATATAAGACTCTCTATGACACGTGCATAGGTCAATCCTATAAGATAGCAATAAGCGGTAATCAAGGCACTAGAAATCAGGGCAAGCTAGAAAGGACCCAAAAAAGGATGAGGGTTAGAATCAGTAGATTGTTGAATTGATTGTGACCATGTTAGAATCAGTAGAGAACCAATTATGACCCAATAGGTAAAATTTTGAAAAAACATAAGTCAAGGTGAATATAAGATGACTGACTAGGATGCTAATGTTGACAACAAACAAATTTGAGTGTTTATGAATAAATATAGATGTTTCAAGGTTGTGAAAGGTCCAATGTAGGTGGAAAGTGTCCAAAAGAGCTAAATGTACACAAATGGGTCAAGTGTGGTAACATATGACTTAGATGTCTACACCTATTCTCTAAAAACCCTAACCGTGGCATCCTTTCTTATCTATATAATAGCATATAGGGCTAGTGTGAAAGGTCGCTCAGTGGATGAAAGAGTTACTTTTGAAAGACTAGCTTATTTCTTAGATATATTAACCAAAAGATGTAGACCTTTCTACTCGGATAAAATTAATGTATCTTGTTCTTCATTGCTTTCAGTGATGAAATTTATGCATATATGTGGGTGAAAGTCTTAAGGTAGTTTCACATATCCTAGAACCCTTTTAGCAATTTCATAATAAATACACAGCTATTCTAATTCATTTAGGAATGAAAATAAATCAAGAAAATTCATTTTCACATGCATTCATTGAGAAATTATAATCATTTTAGAGAAAAACAAGAGATCATTGAAGCGCTCACATTCATAGTATAGATATTGCATGACACTTTTCATGGTTGAATTATTGTAATTATTGAGGTAAGTTGTCTTTTGATATTTTTATTGTTGAGGGGCCAAACAAATATCAAGATAGTTTTATTATTCCTTGGTAAAACACAAAGCCCAAAATATATTTTGTTTTCCTTATGTTTTATAGATATTGTAGCTCAATTAGAGAAAGAAGAATAGTTTTTATTTTTCAAGTGATCAGAGTGAAGGTACAATATTATGAGTGAGGTTTTTGAAGACTAGAATCAGTGAATTTAGTCATCAAAAAAGTTTGAATTTGTCTGCAATTTTGTCCAAACCATTTGTATAGTGCAAACATAGTTTGAAGAGTACACTACACTTTAGACAACATTCTCTATTTGGAACAAATTTTTTGGGTCAACTTCGTCTCATATCTAGATGCATATTTTTGTTATTAGATCCTCATGATTGTCACCAGATCTCATGATATTCAAGATACATCTCTAAACCTTGCATGTTATCTCGTCTCTTTTTTTGCAATTATTTAATTCGATTAGTTATTTGTTTATGCATGTCATTTATCCAAGTTAAATGTTTATGGTATTTATATTGTAATATTAGTGTAAATCCATTCATAAAACATTTTGTTGAGACCACATTGTCTTATGTGAAACCCTAGTGTTTCATATTTTTGATAAACCAATGCTTGCTTAGAACCATCCTAGGGTTAAATCATATGCCACATATTGTCATATTTGAATTTATATAACTTTACTAGGGTTTATTCAAATGCATGTTCATAGATAGCATAACCCTGGTTGTCTTAGATTTGATGATTCCTAAAAAAAATCATAACCCTATATTGCTTAAATAATGTGTAAGTTTCATGCTTGATTTCAAAAGTGATTAGATCTAAAATTCATAGGCTCAATTGGAATTGGTGCATCATATTTCTTCAATTAACTCTAAATTTAGCTTGAAAATGTAATGTAGAAGTGTATCCAATGTTGTCTATAAAGTTGTATTTTTTGTTACAAATTTTATTCCTTTCTTGAATGATAATGGTAAAAATGGATGTCAATTTGATAATGTGAATGAATGTGAATGATTGAGGTTTAGTTAGAAGAACAAGATAGGGTTTATTATGGAAATTTTATTTTAAGCTTGAAAATGTAATGTAGAAGTGTATCCAATGTTGTCTATAAAGTTGTATTTTTTGTTACAAATGTTATGCCTTACTTGAATGATAATGGTAAAAATGGATGTCAAATTGATAATGTGAATGAATGTGAATGATTGAGGTTTAGTTAAAAGAACAAGATAGGGTTGATAACATTCAAAACATAATAAATTTTTCTACAACCAACCTTGGTGAAATGTCTACTCTTAAATTTATTGAAAGAAGTTGTGTGTCAAAATTTACCTCCTAATGAAGTCCCTTCTCATTTTTTTAAAACCTAACAATGTTCAAGTTCCTATTTCTTCCAATGTTGCTCTTATTGCTTCACACACTTCCCCTACCTCTCAAGATACTATGATTTCTAAATATATATCCATTTCTCCTCAAGCTCTTCCAACGTCTAAACACATTTCTCATATTCTTTTTATTCAACCATATCTTGCTTATAATGCTTCTCGAATTACTTTGCATGTTAATCCTTTGATTTTGAAAACTTATTCTATTCTAGGTTATTCTACCTCTACTTTTATTCCAAATCTTGGTATAACCACCATGATGCATACATTTCATGACTTGGAAAATCAAATCAAAATTCTTTCCCAAAATATTTAAAATTCAGTGGTAGGATTACTACAAATGATATTTTTTCAACCCTTAGACCCTTAGCTTATAAAGTATTTGCTTATCCCTTTCCAATAGGTTTCACAACTAAAAGTTCGAATTATTCAATGTAAAGGGAGATCCTTCTTGTCATATTAGAGCCTTTTATGCCTCTTGTTTAAAACAAAATTATAATCATAAATTATTAATGAGTTATTTCTAAAGATTTTGAAAAATCATGCACTTAATTAGTTTTATGCTATACTGTGTGGATCTATACAATCTTTTACAATTTTAGTGGATGACTTGGCACATTTTCTAATTAATATTGGTATAAAGGTCACATTTGTGAAACTAGTCCAAATTGCACAAGGATAAAAATGAAACGATTAGTAATTGTTCTTCAATTCAAGATTATGGTGACAAGATGACTTTTTAACTATCAGATATTGAAATTCAGTGTATATTTGTCAATAGTGTGCTTCGTATTGTTAGGAACATGTTGCTTTGCAATGCTTATCATTATTTTGATGAGCTTTGTCATGTTAGGATATTTTTAGATGCAAATATGTTTGAGTGTGAGCCAAATATTTCATTTTATAATGGTCCCAAATTTCCAAACAAGACAAGCTTTAAGACTCAACAGTGAAAGTGATTTTCAACCTAGAAGTGATGTCAATAATGTGGTCAATGTTATAGAACCACCATCTAAATAACTTGTATTACCTCAATAGAAGGTGTATAGAATTCACTAGGTTGAGTGAAGTCCACATAATATTTTGTGAAGATTGTTTGAAGGGAACATGATCACTTTACTTGCAACAAGGGAGTTTGACAGTGCAAGACCATTGCCTAAGTACTTTGATGAGAAAGCATTTTGTGATCCTCATAGAATTTCAAGGCATTCTACAAACATACACATTATATTGAAACATAATATACAAAATCTACTTAACAACAATCAAATTCAATTGGATGACACAAATAACAAATATGATAGACAAACAAAACCAAAATATAACGATTGAATGGATTATGAAACACACCCACTTGATGGTTTAATTGACTTAGTGGATTCAATCAAGATAAAGAAAGCATTTATTTAGATTGTGTTTGATCAGGATGAGATTTCACTTAATAGTTCATATGATGGACCTTTATTCATACAAGCATTGATAAATGATAATGAAAAAGAGTGCATGATGGTTCACAATGGCTTGAAATTAAATAAATGCACTAAACAAATTATATATAGTCTTGGCCTCGTTATTGATGATTTAGTATATATCTATATGATTATTATGAGATATGATGGCATTGATAGGGAGCCCCTTGGTTGAACAAATTGTAGGTAGTCTTGGCCTCGTTATTGATGATTTAATATATATCTATATGATTATTATGAGATATGATGGCATTGGTAGGGAGCCCCTTGGTTGTATTAGTATATATCTATATGATTATTATGAGATATGATGGCATCTAGTGTAATTTTAGGAGTAAAAGAAGTAGATAGAATAGAAAAGATTGGAATATTGGTGGAATCAATGATGGGAGAAGGATCTAATGTAGTGAATGGATTGATAGGTGGTAAGGAAATGTAGAGATTTATGGAGGTTCAAAAGGTATAATTTTCTCTACCACCCAAGGAGTATCGATAAACCATACTCGGATCACAATGGACCTTTAGATTGTGTTTGATGAGGATGAGATTTCACTTAATAGTTCATATGATGGACCTTTATTCATACAAGCATTGATACATGATAATGAAAAAGAGTGCATGATGGTTCACAATGGCTTGAAATTAAATAAATGCACTAAACAAATTATATATAGTCTTGGCCTCATTATTAATGATTTAGTATATATCTATATGATTATTATAAGATATGATGGCATTGATAGGGAGCCCCTTGGTTGAACAAATTATAGGTAGTCTTGACCTCATTATTGATGATTTAGTATATATCTATATGATTATTATGAGATATGATGGCATTGGTAGGGAGCCCCTTGGTTGTATTAGTATATATCTATATGATTATTATGAGATATGATGGCATCTAGTGTAATTTTAGGAGTAAAAGAAGTAGATAGAATAGAAAAGATTGGAATATTGGTGGATTCAATGATGGGAGAAGGATCTAATGTAGTGAATGGATTGATAGGTGGTAAGGAAATGTAGAGATTTATGGAGGTTCAAAAGGTATAATTTTCTCTACCACCCAAGGAGTATCGATAAACCATACTCGGATCACAATGGACCTTTAGATTGTGTTTGATGAGGATGAGATTTCACTTAATAGTTCATATGATGGACCTTTATTCATACAAGCATTGATACATGATAATGAAAAAGAGTGCATGATGGTTCACAATGGCTTGAAATTAAATAAATGCACTAAACAAATTATATATAGTCTTGGCCTCGTTATTAATGATTTAGTATATATCTATATGATTATTATGAGATATGATGGCATTGATAGGGAGCCCCTTGGTTGAACAAATTATAGGTAGTCTTGACCTCGTTATTGATGATTTAGTATATATCTATGTGATTATTATGAGATATGATGGCATTGGTAGGGAGCCCCTTGGTTGTATTAGTATATATCTATATGATTATTATGAGATATGATGGCATCTAGTGTAATTTTAGGAGTAAAAGAAGTAGATAGAATAGAAAAGATTGGAATAAGTATATATCTAGCACAAATTATGAGATATGATGGCATTGATAGGGAGCCCCTTGGTTGAACAAATTATAGGTAGTCTTGGCCTCGTTATTGATGATTTTATATATATATATATATATATATATATATATATATATATATATATATATATATATATATATATATATGATTATTATAGTGAGCCCAAAGACAATTCAGAACTTACTTCATATGGTGCCTAGTGTTCGATCATAGATGAGGAAACCAATTCCTTCAATTGTACATTAATATTTGAATTCAAAACATCAAGCTCAAGTTATTAAAATTTAACAAATCATTAGTTTTCCCCAAGAGTACAAATTTTAAAAGAAATTATATGCAAATATATACCTCAATAAATACCAAAATTTATACCTAAAGCAAGATTGAATAGATTATAAATGTGTTGCCCCAATAAAGGTGCCTTATATACTATGATTCTACACAGATCAGTAGAGCCTAAAGTGAGTCCCATGTATACAAAACATTTGCCATAAGAATGATTCCTTAAATGGTGATTTTCTATCTCAAAATTCAAATTATTTGAACACATTATATATGTGGTCGTAGTGTCTCATCTCATATATCTCATGATGTTTAGCATGGTTCTCTCAGTATTATTAATTAGCTTTTGCTAACCACTCTTTTGTGTTTAAGGACTTTTATATGTGATTAGTCAGACTTCATTACTCACTCATTATTTATTTATGTGAAGATTTATGGTTAAAATATGTTATGGTATTCCCCTTTCATTATTATATGCTTACAAAAAGATCGTACTCTTTGATTGTAGTAGAGACATCACACATCAGTTTGCACACATACACAAGGAAATACATAATGCAAAAATAAATGTATTAATAAGCCATTGGTTCCAATATCACATATGGGGCACATGGCCCATGCAACTTGTGTTAGGCGTAGTGGAATGATCCCCTCGGCTATTCATGCTAGTTATTGGGGCAACACATGTTATGGACATAAATGTCTCATCCTTCTGTCTTGATCTCATGTTATCTGTCACAGGGCCAGCTTGCCTAAGTTAGAAACCCAATGTGGCACTGCTTGCTCCAACCCAAATCCCTCGTTGCGACAGGATTCCAAGAACTACGGACTACGCCTTCAGTGTTCACCTACACAAAACACACACACAGAGATGATGGTATGCTTTTGTATACAAACGGATAAATGCGGAAGCTTATAACATTCACTGGCAAAGAACAGGGAACTACTCTAACCACAAGAGCATTCACACAATGCAAGAACAATCTGGGAGAAACGTGTATTTTATTTACTCTCTTCAAAACAATCCAGTCCAAAGTACAATAACATGCTAACAAGCCAACATACACACACCACCGAGTCGGGCACAACCGATATTGCTCAGCAACTACTCCAATGGAATAATACAACAGGGAATTCCCTCCCAAGGTTTGGCTACTCTCTGCCTAGGACAACCCAACCCTTGCTTCACAAAACCTAAACCAACAGAACTGTCTCCAACACACTTGTGCAAACCCAGAACAAGCAAACGCCCACTGCCCACTCTTCACATGGACCAAGGCAACCGAAGGCAACCGTGACTTCGCTTTCCAACACTTCGCTTAGCTCAGACTTGCGTTCACCCAAATCACTAAACAAAGAAGGCAACTGGAACACTTGATAGCTTGTGAACGGCGTTGAGGGATGTCGAAGTCATACATCCCTTATAGACTCCCCCACTTAAAGTTGGCGACGTCCTCGACGCCGAAGACTCCACCATATATCGCTTGGAGGAGGTCCCCTCTTCAAACTCAAGCTTGAGCCAAGGGACCAAGGCCCTTGTTCCTAGCTAGGAACGCCCTGACCTTATCCTTGTAGTTCCAAAGGGCTTCTTCCCTTTCCCATCTTGTTGCGGTTCCACCAACCCAACGCACAAGGAAGTCCCTTCTCTTTTCGATACCAAATCCCACTATCTTCACCTCTAGTATTTGCTCCAATTGCTGATCCGACTTATCCATCACGTTCGCAGGAGGATGATTAGGCCGAGTCCGAACTGGCTCAGCTTCATCTGCAACAAAAGGCTTCAACTGGCTCACATGAAACACTGGATGCACCTTCATGTGTTTTGGTAACAGAAGTTTGTAGGCAAACTTGCCCACCCAAGCCACAATCTCATATGGCCCATCATACTTGCGAACTAAAGACTTCGTTGTTCCGGGACGAGCTTTGAACACTTCCGGCGCCATCCTCAGTATAACCTTACTGCCCACAAGTAACTCCGCAGATTGCCTAAATTGATCTGCATACTTCTTCATACGGTCTCCCACTTTCAACAGATGCAATCTTGCAAGGTCAACCCGCTCTTGCCAATCCTTCAAGTATTATGTGGCCGACGGACACCTTCCAAAGTATCCAGCACTCACCGTGTGAGGCAACAAAGGTTGATGACCCGTTGTGAGTTCAAACGGTGAGTACTTGCTCAACTCACTCTTTTGGCTATTGTAAGAAAACTGCGCTATGTCCAACAGATCCGACGAATTTGTCTAGTCACTTTGCACAAAATGCTGCAAATAACTCTCCAACACTGCATTGATCCTCTCTGTCTGGCCATCAGTTTCCAAATGGTATCGAGTGGACAACAAAAGCTTTGTTCCCACTAACCGAAACAACTCCTGCCAAAAGTTACTTGTAAAATGAGCATCTCTATCCGAGATAATGCTCAAGGGAATACCCCAATACTTCACCACATTCTGAAAGAAATACCCTGCTGACTCCTCTGCACCACAAGGTTGCTTACATGCGATGAAGGTGGCATACTTGGAAAATCTATCCACAATCACCATGATGCTAGAATTTCCATTTACACTAGGCAAGCTGGTGATAAAATCCATACTCATGCTCGCCCAAGGCCTTACGGGAACAGGGAACGGTTGGAGAAGCCCCCTCGACAACCGATGCTTAGACTTGTCTTGCTGACAGATTAAGCAGGAACGAACAAACTCGTCTACATCCATACTCATCTTCAGCCAGAAAAAGCCCCTTTCCAAAAGTGCCATAGTGTGTTTCTGCCTAGGGTGGCCTGCCCACAAAGAATCGTGACACTCGATCAAATCTTTGCGCAAGCTAACCCATTTCGAAACATAAACCCGACTCTCGGCAAACCGCAACATCCCATCCGAAAAGTTGAATCTGTTTTCCCTGCCCAGTTGAGTTTGTCCCTCCATAGTCTCTACCAATGCCACAGCTTGAGGATCCTGAACCAAACCTTCACGGATCTCCTCCATCAACTCCCCTGTCAGTTCTACCTTACTCTCTCCTTGAGCAAAAACTGGACTAGCTGACGCTGTTGCAATGACCGCCAACCACTACCTTCTGCTGAGTGCATCCGCAACCACATTCTCTTTGCCCGTTATATGCACGATTTCCATATCAAACTCACCCAAAAAGTCATGCCATCTTGCCTGCTTTGGTGTTAACTTGCTTTGAGTTAGAAAGAAAGAATTCGACACATTCTCTGTCTTGATGATGAAGTGTGAACCCAACAAGTAGTGCTTCCACCTTCTCAAACAATCTACCACAACCATCATCTCTTTCTCATGACCGAGATATCTCCTTTTCGCATCCTTAAGTTTCCTTGACTCAAACACAACCAGATGTTTATCTTGAATCAACACCCCACCAATGGCAAAATCAGATGCCTTTGTATGCACCTCAAAAGGTTTACTGAAGTCCACCAAGGATAGAATAGGCTCTGTAGTCAGCTTCTTCAAAAGTTCAAATGCCACCTGACACTTTTCAGACCACACCCACTTCACTTCTTCAGCGACTCGGTCAACGGACTCGCAAGCTTCGAATACCGATTGACAAACCCTCTGTAGTAGTTCACCAAAACCAAAAATTGACGCACTCCGTGTACATCTCTGAGCGGCTCCCAATCCTTGATTGCTTCAAGTTTCCTTGGGTCTAGCCTAATCTTGCCTTTCCCAATTACATGTCCAAAGAAGTGAACTTCCTGGGCAAAGGAACGCTTTTCCTTCTTCACATACAAGTCATGCTCTCTCAGCAGCTTAAACACTTCTGCAAGATGCACCCTGTGTTCTTCCTGGTTCTTGGAAAACACCAAGATGTTGTCAAGGTAGACGACCACACAACTGTCCAAAAGGGCCTTGAACACATTGTTCATGAGCGTGCAAAACATCGCTAGCGCGTTGCACAACCCAAAGGGCATCACAAGAAAATCATACAACCCATATCTGGTGACAATTGTTGTCTTTTCTTCATCTCCTGGGGCAATTCTAACCTGATAGTATCCTGACCTCAAGTCCAACTTTGTGAAGATCTTCACCCCTAATAGGCGATCGAAGCAATCCTCGATTAGGGGTAGAGGATACCAGTTCTTGATGGTTAACTTGTTCAAGGCTCTGTAATCCACACAAAGCCTAAGTGACCCATCAGCGTTCCTTTGAAACAGTATTGGTGTTCCATATGGGGAGTGCGACGAATGAAGATACCCTGCAGACATCAACTCTTCCAACTACTTTTTCAACTCAACCATCTCCGACCCAGATAACCGATACGGAGCCCTTACAGGAGGACTCCCACCCGAGACCAACTCAATACGATGGTCAATGGCTCTTCTTTGTGGCAAATAAAGTGGTAAACTTGTTGGGCATACGATCTTGGTACTCATGAAGAACCTTCTTCACTTCAACTGGAATAGGGCCCTGTTGCCCCTCCTCATCATCCCAACCACCAACAAGCGTTGTCAAAAACATGGGTTCTGCCTTGTTCCTTGTAGCCTTCCGCATACTCATCGTCGAACACACCTGCGTCTTCCTGACTGTCTCCTCTACACTGTCTTCGCCATGCACGTCTGCATCAAATCCAACATAAAAAGAGTTTCCAGATGTGGAAAGATTGCCACTTTACCCTTTTAGATAAACTCTTGTCCCAGTACTAAGTCGAAATCATCCATATTGATCATGGATAGATCCAACTTTCCCATCCACTCCCCGACTTTGACGTCCACACCCCGTGCAGAACCGAGAGTAGATTGAGCTAGAGAATTCACTGCCTTAAACCGCCCTGTACCACCTGAGGACTGGAGGCCAAGCTCTTTGGCTTTCCAAATTGCAATGTAGTTGTGGGTCGCACCCATGCCCTGGAGTGCCGAGATGATCTTTCCCTTGACCAACACTTCCACAAAATTCAACCCATGCAGATTACTTTCCCCACTTGGAGTTTTGGACCCAAGCTTTTCCATAGCGTTGAGCCCCGTGAGCATACACATTGTTTGCTCACCTTGTTCATCTCGTTGCTGCGCCCACTGAACTGCTGCCACCCTCGACCGTTCAGGGCAATCTCTGTTGTAATGATCCCCACTACATGTCCAACACTTCAACCAAGCCTTTCCACCCAATTCTCCACCTTGTGACTTCTTCCCATCACCTTTGGATGTGTTACTGGACCTCTGAAACCCACAGATGATTGCTGAGTAGCCTTCCCTCCCTGGTTGCCCCCTGGTTTCCCCGAAAACTTACTCGAGCTCTTCTCAACACTCTTTCTCTTCGAAGTGTTAGAGCTCTAGGTGTGCTTGGATGAAGACTCTTCCCTAAAATCGAAGAGTTGATCTGCTATGGCAATTGCTTCACTGACTTCTAACACATTATGGCGACGGAGATCAACTTTAGCCCATGACTGAAGACCATTCGTAAACTGAAACAACCTATCTGCTTCGAACATATCTTTTATCTCCAACATTAGACTCTGGGAAGACTTGATGTACTCCCTCATCTTCCCCGTCTGCTTTAGCGGATTCAACTTGATCCTAGCCAACCATGCCGCATTCCCCGGTCTGAACTGATCCCCAAGGGCCTTCTTCAGTTCCACCCAAGTGTCCAACCTCTTCGTGGATCCCCCTGATGTGATGTCATTCGCCAAGGTTCTATACCAAACCTTTGCAATACCCATAAGATACCTTGCCGCAACACACACCCCCTGTGCGTCTGATAATCCTCCCAAACCTGTCAAGTACTCCATGTCCTAGAAGAAATTCTCCAAAAGACGATCATCTCGCACACCGTCGTAACATTCAGGGTTCTTCAACTTCGAGAGTTTCGAAATAGTTGGAGAGCTGGACCCAAGCGCTTTCGTAAGACTCAGTATCACCGCCCAACACATAGTCACCTCATCCTGCAACTTACCCTGAGACGCACCACTTTCCTCCAACCTTTCCATCAATATCTTGACTGTCTAATCCATGGTTTCCACTTTCTCCTCGAGCTCCATAAACCTCATGCCCACCACAACATCCCAATCATGGAACAAGAATTCACTTGCTCGTCAAAGTTTTTATCCAATTCAAACCTACTCTTGCTCTTGTGCTGATCTCCACCACCTTCACCTTTGTCCTTCACCCTGCCTCTACCAGCTGTAAATTTTGACAAAACTTCGAACTATTCCCCTGTCATACTGACTCAGACTCACAAAACTAACTCAACAAGGGAAGAGTGGACGACACCCAACAAGACCTATACACAAACTTGTGCTCTGATACCAACTGTCACAAGGCCAACTCGCCTAAGCTGGAAACCCAACACGGCACTGCTTGCTCCAACCCAAATCCCTCATTGCGACAAAGTTCCAGGACCTACGGACTACGCCTTCAGTGTTCCCCTGAACAAAACACACACAAACGATGGTATGCTTTTGTATACAAATGGATAAATGCGAAAGCTTATAACATCCACTTGCAAAGAACAAGAAACTACTCTAACCACAACAACATTCACACAGTGCAAAAACAATCTGCGAGAAACGTATATTTTATTTACTCTCTTCAAGACAATCCGATCCAAAGTAGAATAACAAACCAACAAGCCAACATACACACCACCAAATCAGGGACAACCAATATTGCTCGACAACTACTCAAATGGAATACAACAAACAATCTCCTCCCAAAGGTTTGGCTACTCTCCGCCTAAGACAACCCAACACTTGCTTCACGAAACTTAAACCAACAAAACTATCTCCGACACACTTGTGCAAACCCAACACACGCAAATGCCCACTACCCACTCTTTACATGGACCAAGGCAATTGAAGGCAACCGTGACTTCGCTTTCCAACAATTCACTTAACTCAGACTTCTATTCACCCAAATCACTAAACAAAGAAGATAACTGAATCACTTGATAGCTTGTGAACAGCATTGAGGGATGTCTAAGTCATACATCCCTTATGCTATTTATATCCCATAGTCTTGCATTTTCGACGATCAACTTGTGGTACCCTCTTTACACCTCTTGGATGAAGACTTCTCATCTGTCTTACACATCTATGTTCACAAAGGCATAATTGAAGAATGAGGTAACCGTCCATCAGCATTTTTACTTTTACTATGTGTAAGGGCAAAAGCTCACTTCAAAATGCTACAAACAAGTAACAATGTTACTACTCTTGGCTCATACACGTCAATTCTCCATTCTATTTTTTTCTCACATCTATGTTCACAAAGGAATAATGTAAGAATGAGGTAACCATCTATTAGCATTTTCACTTTTACTTTGTGTAACAGCCAAAACCACCATGAAAGACATTCAATGAGTTTTTGCCAAAAGGCCATTTTATCAAAATTCATTCAAGATCCACCATAAAAGACATTCGATTAGTTTTTGCCACAAGGCCAACTGATGTTATGTATTTTTTTTATTTGGAATTGTCTCACTACCACAAACCAGTGGATGCTCAAAAGAACATTGGAAGGATTTTCAAAAACAGCCTCTAAATTTATTTTACCGTTTTTCAATCACTTCTCCAACCAAGAAGAAAAAGCAGATATCAAATTTAAGATCCAACATTTTCATTGACATCACATTATCAAAGCTTGATTCTCCGAACCCATCTTGTACATTGTAGTGGTTGTGGTATTCTTATGTTTAATCCTAGAGATTTCTAGGGAAACAACATTCTAGATAGAGACAGTTAGATCCTAAACCCCGTGTTGCTCTATACTAGTTTGACTAAGTTAATAATCAAAAACATTTCACCATTTCTCTGTAACAATTTCATAGAAACGCATGAAAGTAAGTTTAACTGATGCTATTACCATAAATTGAATCGGATGTTCTTCCTATTAATTTTCCACCTCATCTAACATGAATTAAATTACATAAACACAATAACAAATAGGCCTAACTAAGAATTCTTTAATTTACCATAATTTTTCATCACAAACTTCCAGATAATACTAGTCTAATATTAGTCTATTGCCACAACATTAGTGTACATTGTACATCAAATTAGTTAAGCAAATATTCATGCAAATATTCCTTATTGTTTTCAGCTTAAAGGTCGGGCATCTTGGTATTAGCCTCCTAACATACGCGAACATCTTACTTATTTACCAAGACTAGATTTTATACATCATTAGCCACAGCCACATCATATTAAAAACATGGAAATTAATTTATAACAGCAAATATTCATCCTTTGTACAAGCAATAGTATTAATTTCTGAACTAATTATATTATTCCTGAGCATAAAAAGATTTCTATGTTTTCAGAGTTTCAAAAAAGCAAAACCTCAACCATTACAGAAATAGTAATAAATTCAAATCGAATCAAGTTGCTTTAGATTTATCTGAAAGTGGCTTCCAGAATATAAAAAAATAAATATAGAGTGATTGCCACTGATGGTTCTAACACTCGTACATCTCAAACATTCTTATATATTCCACTGATCACTTATCTTTGGAATAGCTGGATCACTTACCTATACTTAACAAAGCCAATGTCTTTTGCATAGCTGCGAAAGCATTGGCGACAACACATGAGACCATATTTCCGGATGATTGCATGTGGGTTTCCACACACACGACAGGCACGTGAGCATGATCCGTATGTCTTCGGATGAGAATTCCATACTGCAGTGTGACCCATATTCAACAAGGTCCAAAATCCCAGTTTCAACCTTGATCAGAAACAAAAATCTTCCTAAAACCAAAACAACACTTCTGTAATTAGAACAATTATGTAATACTAAAAACACATTTATGACAATCAGGTGTGTCTAAGATGCTTAAGAAATATTTATATTTGATGTGAAAATGTTCTAAAGATGCATAAACAGTTCCAAAGCAGTTCCATCACAATCAGAGCAGTGAAATATTCCTATCAGTTCATGAAAAGCATGTCTGATATTTACAATGAAATTGCCCTCTATAAAATACTATTTACACGGAAAATTACAATTACTGGTAACAAATATATTGGATAAAAATTTATCAAACTTCCAAGGGCATTGTCTGCCATTGATTTACCAAGGAGAGTATCATACTTGCAAATCGTACATACTACTACAAAATTACACCCCAAAAAAAAATGTTTCCACCTATAAAGGGCCAACAGTTCATTTGTGAGTGTGACTTGAATTCATATAGCAAGATGTAAATAAGTGCCTGAAGTGATAGAATATGCACTCCAACCAAGAGGCTGCCTTACTTGTACAGAGTCATTATTTGTTAAGTGTACCAAGTTTGAATGTCTAGTAATTAAAGAATAAAGTCTTGGCAACATCTGTACTTACAGGATGTCAATGATGGGTGATAAGGGTATATTAAAGGCTTGGCATTAAACCAACATGACCCCTAAAAATTTATTACCCATTAAACCCTAAAAACCCCTAAATCATAAAGAACATGAGACACCCTAAATCACAAAGAACATGAGACACCCTAAAGAAATCATACATACTAAAATGTTTCCACCTATAAAGGGCCAACAGTTCATTTAATCACTGTCGGCGAGTGTAACTGGAATTTATAAATCATACATACTAAAAAAAAATGTTTCCACCCATAAAGGGCCAACAGTTCATTTAATCACTGTTGGTGAGTGTAACTGGAATTCATGTAGCAAAATGTAAATAAGTGCCTGAAGTGATAGAATATGCACTCCAGCCAAGAAGCTGCCTTGCTTGTACAGAGTCATTATTTGTTAAGTGTACCGAGTTTGAATGTCTAGTAATTAAAGAATAAAGTCTTGGCAACATCTGTACTTACAGGATGCGAATGATGGGTGATAAGAATATATTAAAGGCTTGGCATTAAACCAACTTGATCCCAAAAATTCACTACCCATTAAACCCTAAAAAACTTCTAAATCACAAACAACATAAGGCACCCTAAATCACAAAGAACTTAGAATAATTCAACCAAGCTATTTAGTACTAAAAACACAACTAAATCTATTTGAATGTCATAAATGTGTCTAAGATGATTAAGAAAAATATAAATCTGAATGTGAAAAATCAAAACAGTGAAATATTCCTATCAGTTCAACAGAAGCATGTCTGATATTTACAATGAAATTGCCTTCTATAAAATACTATTAATCTTCCAACCGCATTGTACTTGCAAATCGCACATACTACTATAAAATTCAACAAAAAAAATTGTCTCCACCAATAAAGGGCCAACAGTTCATTTAATCACTATTGGTGAGTGTAACTGGAATTCATATAGCAAGGATGTAAATAAGTGCCTGAAGTGATAGAATATGCACTTCAGCCAAGAAGCTGCCTTGCTTGTAGAGAGATTGAATGTCAAATAATGCAAATCCAAGTCTCAATAAAAAAAATTAATTTGGAATGTCTAGTAATTAAAGAATAGAGTCTTGGCAACATGTGAGCTTCAACCATGACGATGAAATGTGAATGAATTTTGGAATTTACTCCTAAACGAAAAAATCCCGCTGAGCAGAGGTCATATTTACAGGATGTGAATGACGGGTGATAAGAGTAGTGAAGGCTTGTGTAACAGAAATTTGAAACGTGCCAACTTCATCCCAAAAATTCATTACCCATTAAACCCTAAAAACCACTAATTTACAAAGAAAGGAAACCCACCCTAAAACACGAAGAACATAAGATACCCTAAAACACGAAGAACATAAGATACCCTAAATCACGAAGAACATATACAACACCCTAAATCACGAAGAACATATACAACACCCTAAATCACGAAGAACATATACACCTCAAATTAGAAGCCCAACTAAATTTATTATATTTTTTATCGGAGATCTTGCATCGCAGCAATACGATGTCGAAATGAGGGGAAAAAATCACAAAACAGTTATTAGACTTTGGACTAAATTGGCTTGACATGGCCGACAGACTAATCAGCCGTCATTCTCGTTATCACAATGTACATCTGAAAACTCTACATTGGCTATATACTGATTCTAAACCAGAAAGAACAACCCACCACAAAAAATAATTATCATTGTTATTATAAACAGAAGTATATTGAATAACGAACAACCCAAAACCAAAATAATAAATAAAACTGCGTTGTGTAACGCTGCATCCAATGCTTACCTGTTAAAACGCAACTTCTACAAAAGCCAATCTCCTTTCCTCCGCCGTAGAGCAAAATTGAACATGATGAATGTATTTAATAGATTCGGCGGCCCACCGTTGACAATGCTGTTTAGGGTTTGTTAGGGTTAGGGTTTGAGATCAGTTCGCTCTTAAACTCCATCTTAGGGTTTAAGAGTCATGGTCTTCATGTGACCAAGGTCAATAAATGGGCGGGAAAAGTGCTGGAATTTAAGGTGTGGAGACATTTTCAGTTATGTTAGAGATAAAAATATAGCGACTTTCAAAACATGGCCGTCAAAATGACTTAACGCAAAATTTAACTTATATAAAACATATTAATAAAGATTAATTTTTAAATTTAATTATAATTAAATTTAAAATTATAATAAAATTTATAAGTGAAATATTACAAACATCTTAAATATATTTTATCTCGAAAAACATTTATATGTATGGGTGCTTATTTTATATTTGTTATACAGTTTTATTTATTGAAAGGGTTTATATTAATTAACGATTCTATTATCTTTTTTACAAATCTATTAGGGATGGATAGTTTCAAATTTAGTTGCACAAAAAAATATTTATGAAAAAAAACTAAACTTCAAACTCTATTGTATCATGATTTTGTTTATCACCTTCTCTAATCAAGAAGGAAAATCACCTTATGCCAATCAAATGAACATTAAATTTAAGTTTGACTATTTTTATTGACATCTCACACTATTATACTTGTGCTTCCCTATTGTTGTCATTATAGATTACCTCGATTGACATAAGTAGTTACTAGTACAAATATCTTAAATATATTTATTTTTAAAATGTTGTATCTATCGATTTCAAGGTGTCTATCTTGTATTTGTCACAATTTCATCTATTTAAGGGTTGTGCATTAATAAACAATTCAATCATCTTCTCCATGAATTTCTTATTGACTGGTGATCGATGGCCTCAATTTAGTTGTCCCTAGGCTCAAAACGATTCTTTTAGGAATTAAAATGGGCTCCAAACTCCATTATATGTCGAAGATATTGTTATTTTTTTATCACCTTCTCTAAACAAAAAGGAAAATTACACTCTGATGATCAAATAAACTTCAAATTTTACACTATTACACTCAATACTCCCACCTCATTTTACTATCATTAAACGTTGACATATCAACATAAAAACATTTTGTATTATTAAAAAATAAATATTTTTTTTAACTATGAAATATAAACATCTTTTAAATAAATTTAAATTTAAATGTATAATAATTATATTGCATTAATTTTAATTACAATTTGTTTTTATTTTTAATTATTATTATTTCATTTTTATTTATTTGATTTTCTTCTAAATATAGCTTTAAAAGTTACCACAAGACTTTATCACTTTTAGTATATACAACTTATTGGTATACTCTTAAGTAGCGAAATAGTAGTGTTGTATTAGAATTTGAAACTTCAGAAGGAAGTTATAAATTAAAAGTTGAAATTAATTTATCATGCCATATGTATTAGGATCGCCTTTTCTAAAGTAGAGATGTTCATTGATTATTTAGCTTCTAAATTACAAGTAATAATGTTTTTTATTAATTTTTTTTTTTCTCATTTTTATGTTAAGAGGTATTTTACAATGGCATTTGGAGGGAGGTGGGGTATATTATAGTGAATGTGTTCACTTTTAATTATATTTTTAAATTTGATGTCTATTTAATCATCATTTAGAAAAAAACTTTTTTCTTTGAGAATTTAATCAAAAGATTGTAATATCTTAGTTATTGGGTGGAGTTTGGGGCCCCATTTTTTCCATAAATATTATTTTGAGCTTGACACAACAGTGTAGTTAAATTGACACAATTTGTCACCAATCGATAAAAAATTTGTAAATAAGATAAAGAAGTTATAATTGTGGTATGTGAAAAACCCAAGGTAAGAGCCTTGAGATTGATCTCTCAACATTTTTTAGATAGATGCATTTAAGATATATGTCCTAGATTATTACCTGTAACTTTATTTCCTTCCCCAATCCCTCATATTATAAGTTCCAGTGTAGAACAAACTACCTTAATAAATAATATATAAGGTAAATGGAAAAATGATTCCCTTAATGATCTTTGATCAATTATCTATATGATCAAAACAATTTGAATTTCATCAAGTTATTATGTGTGATTTTTTTATTTAAATAAAAATGAATTATATAGATATTAGCATTTCTACCATAGAAATTTAACTACGTAAAGAAATTTTGTTTAGAAATACATGAAATAGTTGTTCTTACAAAAAGAAGTGGGTTTTCTTCCCTTCTCAAGTTTGGAATTTATTTGTAATCACAACTTGTTTTTAGGATGTTAAGCCTTTCTTTTTTTTATTGATGAAAATAAAATTTATGAATATAAAATCAATAAGTATACAAAATATGTATGCAATATTATAATAAATTATGAATTCTCGTTAGTAAAACTAGCATCCTCATTTAGAAAATTTTAATTATATATTCAAACATAGAAAACAAGTATCATGATGTGGCTTCAGTACCTATGATAAAAAGTGACTTAAAAATATGTATTGTTTGCAATGCATCAGTTATACCTTATGATATTGTATTTTTGTTTAGGGTAATGTCATGAAGCATATATGTTATCATTTTATCTTGTGCCACAAGTTCTTATAATAGTATTTTATTGCTTTAATCTTCAAAGTATGAATTTTTTATTAATGTACTTATTTATATATTTATGTTTGATTGAAAAATAAAATCAACTTCATTTGACTTAGTGCCAAGCACAAACAGATGTCCATTACATCAAATGCCCCTAAGACTACAACACTTTACTTTTTATTTGATTTGTTACAAAAGAGTATTTAATAGGAAGCCAACTATAAGTTAAATTAGATCTTACCATTATGTAAAAAAACTAAGACATGCTTAGACTAATGTAAATTAAAGTTAATTAGGTTGTGTTTACTCCTTGATATATCACAAGGTGTTTTATATATAAGAGTGGCTTGAATTTGTATAAAAATAACTAGTTATTTTACCTTGTTTTTTATTTATTGTGATCTAATAAGTGTTTTACCCTAATTTAAATTGTGCCACCCTAATTAAGATAGAAACTTGATGTACTTCAAATTGTAAATTATGACAATTAAGTATGAATTTGAATGTAAAATATTGAAATATATTTGATAAGTAGTAGGTGCTAAATGTGAAAAGTACTAACTGGATCAAGATACTTAGCTTTTCTGGTTCATTGACCAATTGTGATTGACTTATGGTAATGGAAAAGGGCTAAAAGTAGCCTTGAGAATCAAGATGCAATAATGTATAGATGTTTAATAGATAAGTGTCAAGCAAGTACTAAGTGTGGGTTTGATTTGAATTTATACAAATCCATTTAGGCAATTTATCACATCACCGACATGCTAGATAAATGGGTCGACCTATAGGAATGATTTAATTTTGAAAAGTAGTCATTATTGGGTGAGAGTTAGTAATGTCACACTTAGGTCAATTTCATCAATGGAATTATCTGAGCCTAATACTAGTGTCCAGGAGATATTACTTTGCATCTGATGATTTGGAGATGTCTAAGTAAGATATTTAGCTTGTTTGACATAGATTGAGAGGTTCATATAGGTGATTGATAGTAAAACAAGAGGGTCAGCCTCATAGAAAGTATGTAGATGTGAGAGAATGGTGAATATGAAGCATATGTGTGTGCACAGGTCATGTATGGTGAAGGTGGGTCAAAAGTGATATTGTCAAGTGTCTAATAACATATTTTAGTATCTACAAATTCTCCCATTTTATTATAGTATTGAAATTTAATACAAATATTATAGTAAAAGGATAAAGTATTCTTGAGTGTGTATAATAAACTTTGTCTTTGGGAGATGACTTTAGATGTACATCTTTGCTCTATGTAAACCTCCAATGAAGATGTAATATTCAATGTCCATATGTGAATTTATTTTATCAAAATTAGGATTAGAAAATAAATCTAATCTAATTTAGATAAAATGCTGAGTAAATCAGAATGTATAAAATATGCCATAAATCACATAAACTGATATGTAATTTATTATTTTTGGAAATATGCTAAAAGGGGAAATGCCAAAGAGAAAATGCTTAGCTAAAAAGTATACATGTAGGACTATGATTATGGCTATAAAAACTTGTAGGGCTTTGAGAGGTCACTGGGAATCAGGAATAGGGCTTTGCATATGTCTGGGATAAGGCCATATTGTTCAGATAAGGCCAACTTGCATTGTCATCTATAAGGAGCACCAACATCTCACATGGCTTTTTTTTCATGTAAAAATAGGTATGTGTGCCTTTGCTTGTGAGTTTGTGTGTGGTCTGAGTCGTTTGATTCGTTGTGAAATCCATTGTGTACCTTCTTCTTCACTTAGAACCCTAGCTCAATATACCATGAGAAATAAATGAAATAAATGGGAAAAAGGGGTTATTAGTTGAAGTTGTGCTTGACTTCAACACCCCAATGTTGAGTGTTGCCTACATACCAATACTCTAAAGATGGATCAAACTTTATGTAATTTTCCCATGTTACGATGTTGTGTGTGAAATATTGGTGCAATCATAATATATTTATGTGATTCAACAAGGACTTATTACCTTGGAGATGTATTCAAACTTATCTCTTAGCTACTAGGGTTGTGTAGACTCAAAATTGGGAATAATGGTTGATTTCCTCTCAATATGTAGTTAGATGTTAAAGTATTTTTCAATCATATGAGCCTCTAGTGAGCAAATGGTAGAAATTATAGCTTTATAGTAATCTCTTTGTAAATCCCTTGAATGAGACTTATGAAATTTATAAGATTACCCGTTAGCTGAATTTGAATTTGAGAAAATAGTCATTATTTGATAAGAGGATGTGACTGATGGATTCATACACTACCAGCAAGCAGGATAGTCCTTAAGGAAGAGTCTTATTTGAGGAGTGGAGACAATTAAATTGGAAGTGTGGATCAGTATGACAATGAGTTTAGGGTACTTGAAATGGTGAATTAAAATATTCAAAATCAAAATTTACTTAGAGGTAAGGGTCATTTACATAGAAATAGAGGAATAACAGCTTAGAGCTATGGAATTGGGCATGAGCTAAGTTTGCATAAAGAGTGGTCACAAGTTTATTTTTTAGCATTAAATGTTAATTTTAGTGAACTCCCCCACCCCCATTTTATTATTATAATACAACAAAGTTAAAGTACTAGAGTAAAATAAAGAGAGTTATGCTTGAACTTACCTATGAAGAACAACCTTGAATGTAGGCCATGCATTGAACTGTGTTTCATGCAAACCTACATTAAAACATATATAAATCAATCCTTACTTAAGATATATAAAATTAAAGACAAGAAACACATAGAAAAAATAACAAGGAATGAATACATTTGTTTGAGTACATGAACCATTATGTTTTTTAAGTGCAAAATTAGTGACTGTAGAGGGTAGAACCCTTGGAAATTTATTCTTCATTGAAACACTTGTATTAGATTGTGCATGCCCCAATATTCACTATAAAGAGAGTGTGATTAATAACTCAAGGTGTACTTGAATCCATTATTACATACTCAAGATAATAGATTAGCTTGGAATCCCTATATGAATTTCAATAGATCATTTTGGTGCAAAACAAGTACAAAAATGTGGATCAACCACTATATATGGAATAAGATTCATTTTCAATACAAAATTGAATCAAAAATAGTTCAAAACTTATGCAAAATAGAATGAATTGAGTCTGGTGTATGCAACATAGAGAATGACATGGATTACCATTCCTTCTATGAAAATTGTTACAAAAACTGAGCAAAGAAGTGGGCATGTGCCATGCACATTCCCCCAATATGATATTTGGGTGCATATAGATTCTATAACTAAACATCAAATGATTTTTTAGAAAAATTTTGTGTGATAACTTAGAACACATGTTGTGCATGATGCCTTGAATATGAGCAAAAATATGTGATATCCTATGCTTAAATATGAAACCCCCTTCTGAGTAAAACTGAAATGAATTTGTGGACTGAGTGAAATTTAGAGAATTCTTAAAAATGTTGTTTTTTACTGTTGGGATGAAAGCACATTGTTATGGACATGGATGGCTTGTGCTCTATCTAAATTGAGCATTATTTTTTAAAAATAATTTTTGAGTAAAATCTAGGTATGATATGTGATCAACTTAGCAATACCTGACATTTTTTGTCTATGAGTGAATTATTTCATCTTAGTCTCTAAGATAAGCCACTGTGTATGCCCCCTCTCCTAAGGTTAGTTGTGAAGCTTATGCAATAACTTAGCTCAAAATAGTAAAGTTATACAAATGATGTTCCATAAAATATGGAAATCTAGAGTTGTGATTATAACATTAGAGATCATGGCATCATCAAAGATAAATTTTGTAATATGGTAATTATTTTATTGTTTTCAAAATAATGAGGTTTCATTCCTAGTTAAATAAATAGGTATGAGCAAAGTAAATCAGTAAATAATATGCAGGAATTAAGCTACTGATTTGTGTAAACATATTTGTATTTTTGTCTTTTCTAAATATATTAATAAACAAGAGAAATCTTACTTAGCTTATTCTAAATGATCTACACTGAGATAGGGTCTAATACTAGAGGATCAAGACTTAGAAATAGTCAGGAACATGATTTTGAGGTTTGTTTTTGGATTGGATAGGAGCACCAAAAGTGGGACACCCTATTGTCTAGCATTGTAATCCTTTTCCAATGCTATTATCCTGAGGCTAAAAGCTTTCTGGGTTCTGTTTGATAGGCCTATGTTACCCTATCTATGAAATTTTGAGGCCTAAAAGCCTATGGATCTTATTATGCATCTATTTTAAATCTCAAATTCCTAGGAGCTCTTTGTTCTTGAACTTGAATAGAAACTTGGGGAAAGAAGAGAAGGGGTTAGTGTGTAAAGGATACATTAGATGTACTTCACACCCCATGTGTGGGCATGTTATTTGCATACCAATACTCTCAAGAGGGATCAAGCTAATGTAGTTATCTCATTGAAGTGCTTGGGGCAATTGTGTATGATAAATGTAACTAGATGCAAAATTGGATGTACTTTAGATGGCTAGGGACTAGTGTGCAGGTTTGAATAAGCTTGAAATGATCTTGGAAGGTTGTATGCAAATATTAGGGAAGAGTGCTTGAGTGTCTTTGCTTGTATTATTGCTTCTCTCTTGTAAATAAGTGTTAACCCCTCCAGATGGAATTTGAATGGATTTTTATAGGAAAACTAATGATCATGGGTTAAATGAATTTATGTGAGGTTGATAGGGAAAAAGATAATGATTCAAGGGAATATGACCATTAGAACCAATTTTGAACTTGGACAACAACACCAAAATCAGGACACCCTAGGTTTTAGTGCTCTTGTCCAAGTTGGGCATTGTTGTCCTAAGGGAATGAGGCCTGGAGGGATGGATCTAGGCCTAAAAGAGCTACCTAGGCCTGAAAGGGTTAAGTCTAGAATGCTGAAGATGACTAAGAATCAGTGAAATAATAGCTTAGAAGGGTTGTGTGAGTAATAAAGAGGACCTACGGATTGGGTGTCATTATCCATGCTTAAGTCATCCAATTTTGCCTTTTATATGAATATATTTATCCCCTCTTTATTCTAGTGATGCAATAAAGCAAAATACTAGGATAAAGGAAAGTAAAAAGCATACTTGAACTTAGTTGTAAGGGAGAAGCTCATGAAACTATGTGATGTTGGATGTGCATAGAGAGAACACACTGTGAAGTGTGAATCAGGTATACAAACCAACACAAAACCTATTGTGATGATGGATTGTGCTAGATGATGCTAGCTATATGTTGAATCTAGAGTAATAGCGCCAACAAAGCCGAGTGCTCAATTCCCTGAAAGGTGGCTCAAGAATGTAAAGGTTAGCCCTTTGGCTCCATCATTGCCAACTAAGTAAAGTTAACGAATCATGCGTGTGTTAATTGATGACTAGATTGTGTGTCCAATCGCTCTGAATAGGTGGCTCAAGAATACAAAAGCTAGCCCTTTAGTTCCATCATTACCTTGTGAAGTGAAGTTATGAATTGATACCGGTATAAAATAGATGTCACATGAGATGGTTCATAGAGCCCATGGATGTTCTATAAATCTAACAATGTGACATGGATAGCCTGAATGTATGTTGGAAACTAGGCCACTCTTAACCATTTTGAAAGATGGAGGTTAGGCTTGTATGAAAGCCACTCTGAAATCGATGTACTAGGCTTATATGAAAGCCAACTTTGGAACTTGGGTACTCAAAAAGTTAAAATTGTATGAAAGTTCAACTTGAAAGTGATGCCAACCACTTGCAGATGGAGTAAGGCATGCAACTATTGAGAATCCATGAATAATAAACTAAACTAAAAAATAAGGGAAGGCCAATGTGTCGTGCACATTACCCCCAATCACTAGTGTCTAGAACATGGATTATGATCTAGAAGTTATGTCAACTACCTAATCTGAAACTAAAAGTGAGAACCATCATGTTGTGCATGATAACCCCTATATCTGGATTCTCTAAGAAAACTATACTAAACTAGTGATTTTAAATGATCTAGATGTGCAAAAATTGTATCTAAACTACATTTTTTGCCTATTTATAGAAAACTTAAGTGTTTTTATACTTGGATAAGAGTGCTAAAATGAGGACACCCCTGTGTTTATCACTACTATCCATTTTTGGTGTTGTTGTCATGTGCTAAAATTGGTTGTTGATCTAGAACTCCTCTAGATTCTGAACTAGGTGATCTGAATGTTGTTGTTTTAACTGTTAGAAGCTTTGATCTCTATGACAAAACCCTTGTTTGTTGCCCCCTCTTCTGAGGGTAGGAATAATGAGCTGCAATGACTACCCTCAAAAGAAAAGAGTCCTACAAGTGTGTTATGTTTCATAGATACATGATATAATAATGATATTTGACAAAATATCTCTAGATATAACAATGTTTGTATTGAGAGATTGTTAGATCAATAGGGGTATGCCTAGATAGATATATCAATGTATAAGCCTATGTAAAGTATTGAACTTCAAATAGAAATATTTAGATTAGTTTTTAGTTGTTAGTTAGAGGGATGGAGCATGATGTGCATCATGGCATCCAAGAAAGCAAGAAAAATACATGATGTGGATCATGACATTGCACACATTGAAAAGTAAAATAAGCAATC
Organism: Torreya grandis; assembly: GCA_037957365.1. NCBI lineage: Eukaryota > Viridiplantae > Streptophyta > Pinopsida > Cupressales > Taxaceae > Torreya > Torreya grandis. The sequence continues at coordinate 6,198,214 of JARHVA010000250.1, read as the reverse complement.
AAACAATCAAGCTAGAAGCAAGAAGCATATAGGGATGGGCAACGGGCCATGCATACAAGGGACATAGGCACATGTCACTCAAACTAGAAAGCATGCATAGAAGGCATGTTCAAATGCCACATACACATACAAGTGAAACAAGCAAAGTTGGCATAGGGGCCATAGGCACATGGAAGAGTACAAGTAAAGGACATTGGAAAATGTCCTAAGGCACACACATGAATAGAAGCAAAGGACATTGGCAAATGTCCTAAGGCACAAATAGGAGATAAGTAGGAACTAGAAATGTAATCACACAAGTTACGCTTAAGCAAGAGGAGAAAGCATATAATAACTAGAAAGGTAGAATCACATCTAAATAATCAAAGAAAATGTGAAAGTATGAAAAACATGTGTAGTACAAGACTAGGTATATGCTAAGAAATACACAAGTGCTAGATACTAGTGAAATGTTGATATAGCAATTTATGTAATCTTAGGAAGCAATGTATATCGACATGATAACTCAGAGTGTATAGTGTAGGAATGACATAACTTAGATGGTGTAGTCATGTAGAATAGGCCCCCAGTGGGTAGGTATATCGATGTGTGTCTCGAATTTAGAAGTAAGAATCCCCCCTCAATGGGTAGAGTCAATCAAGTAGATGGATGTCACTACACAGACTCAAAGGAGATCAAGTGAAGCATGGTAATGTAAATAAATTGACATACAATAGCATGAAACATTAAGTGTAAGTCCTAGCATGATAGTAGTAATGTAAAGCATGGATGATGTATACAATCGAAATGTTTTTGGTGTTTTTGACATATTTGAATGTTTTTTGTATTTTGAAATTAAGTTATGTATAGGTAAAACTAGGAAGAAATGATACTAATTGATGAGTTTTGGATGAGACTCCCTGTCATGGTGTCTTGTATCGAACAACTAAATCATGCATCATTATGAGGCATGATTGGATGTCCGAGATTATAGAGCTAAAATATGTGTATGTTATAACTGCTTTGAAATCTCTGAAGTGGAAACTAAATTTGGGGTCCCCTTGTAACTCTGAGAAGTGGATGCAAATATAGGGCTCTTAGGGACCCATTTGGAAGTAGAAGAAGCTATTTGAATAGGTGCTCTCTATGTAGCTGCATGAGACCTTAATGTTACTACTCTAGGTGTGAACACTGTAGTTGGAGGTTGTCTAGAATCTTGAAACTATGGAGGTGCTTGAACCCTCTATACTGGTGATGGATGCTACAACTATGGATGGATCTAAAGTGGAAGTAGAACTGAAACTGGAAGAGAAACTTAAATAGGTGGAAGAACTAGAGCTGTGGGGAGTGGTGACTCATAAGGAACTCCACCGATTGTAATAAGCTAATTAGCATGAATGAATTTCATGTATCTGTGAACTGTAGAAGGTACTACCTTGAGTTTTTGAATCCATGGTCGACCAAGTAATATGTCAAAAACTCTTGCACTAAGAACTATAATGAATGGTGTTGCCAAATGTGTAGGACCAGCTTGTAGTGGAAGTACTATCTCACCTAATGGACACTATATATGCCCATTGAAACCATTGATAATTATGTTTGTCAGAGTGATATCCTACTCTAAACACACTATGAATAAGTTGATTATGAATATGTGCTCTAATAAAAAGTGCATTATAACTTATATTATGCTCCACAATCTCCTGATCTAAAAAAGATATTGAAGGTCTGGTTGGAACTCTAGACTCATACACACATATCATACCTCTCAAAGGATGTGCCTCAATTGAAGGTGCCTAGTATGTAGCTGGTGGAGGATGTGCATGGTATGTATGTGAACACCTTAGGTGTCCTATTTCTCTTATTTAGAATGCTATGTAAATGGATCTTAGAATATTTTCAAAGCTTTATCTTGTGTTGGCTTTGACTTTGGAGGCTCAACTAAAGTTCTTAGATCAAATAGATTGTCATCTATCAAGTCTTGTATCTTATGTCTCAAACTAATGCATTTGTTTGTTGTGTGGCCCAGTGCCTTGTGAAAATCACAAAATGCATTCTGATCATATCCCTATGGAAGAGGCTTTGTTAAGTCATCTTCCTAGATAAGAAGGAAAGTGACGATGTTACATTCCAATAAATGTTGTAAAACTCTAGCTAGAGAAACTGGTAGATTGGTAAATATGCGATGAGGAGGTACTGATAAAACCACACACTGAAGGGGCTCTAAAGTTGCATTGACTGTTGGTTGATTTTGATTCTTATTGTCATTGATTTTGACCTTATATGAGAATTTGCTATTACTCTTGTTTGTTGTGTCTGAGATACTTGAGTACTTAAGTTTGCCCATTGAAATTAGCTTGACTTCTCGTTCTTTTAGTGTATGACACAATTCAGTGAAGGAAGAGAATCACTTAAATATGATTGATTCATGAAGTGTTGGTAGAATACTATGTTTGAAGAGGTCTTGTAACTCCTGATCTACCGTGGGACTAGTCATCTTAGCCAAAATAGTCTTATACCGAAGAGCATAGTCCATGAGATGCTCATTTGGTCATTGTTTTTATTGAGTAATTTGAGCATATGAAACCTTATCACTAATGTTGATACTAAAATGTGATATAAAATTGTTGCTTAAGGATTGAATGCCATGATCAAATGATTTGGTAGACTATAAAACCATTGTAAATCATAATCCTTTAGACTCCATGGAAATAGCTTGGTAAGTAGCCAATCATTGGATACATAATCCAAACATGCTACATGAAAAGCTCTCAAGTGTGTCTCTGGATCACCCTTGCCATCATAAAGAGTAAGTTTAGGTTGAATAAAACCTTATGGCAAGGGTGTAGAAGTAATGGTGTATGTAAAAGAGCAAAAGAACCCAAAGTCTATGTAGGTCTAGTGGTACCTTGCTCAAGATGTTTCACCTTAGATTGAAGAGATCTTATCTCTTGCACAAGGGTTGCCACATTAGGAGATAAGGATGTACTAGCTATAATTGGTGGCATAGAGGTAGGTTGGGCTACTATAGGGGGTTGTTGAGACATAGTTGCCCCCGTCGTGTCATTTTCAATTAATTGCTCTATAGAACTGGAAGACTCAACTTGCTTAGCCTTTTTAATTTCCATGATATATTACAAAATTAATTTATGATCTTTAGGCTATTCCTTAAGTCTTTCTCTAAAATTTTGTAAAATCAAATCTTTATTGAGTACAACTTCATTATCAACAATGGGTGGAAGTGGATCAGTGGTCCAATGTGGTGGAGTATGAGCATCGGTTTGTACATCATCATTGTTATTTTCATATTGCTCTTTATAAAAATTATTCTCATTAAAATTGGTGTAATTTGGAACCTGAGTTAGTTGTTTATCCATGGTATATGGTTGAGTTGCAGGAAGCTAGGTAAATTTAGGAGGATTGCCACTAAGTCTTGCACTTCATCTCAAAGGAAGAAATGCAAGGAGCTTAGGTGACATAAATAAAACAACTTGGGTAATAGTAGAAAAGATTACGCTGATATAATCTAAACAAGGAACTGGAATATGCATAAAAAGAATACAGAGCTCCCAAACATGTAAGGTGATACCTTAGGAAGCAAATAGGTGCTAGTATAAACAACTAAGGATTTTTCAAAAATATTTATGCAAAATACTATGAATTTTTAAATTTGAAATTGATTTTCTATGTTTGATATGCAACTAAAAATCCAAAAAATGATTTGAAAAGTACTTTAAAGTAACTAGGAGTTTAGTTGATGCAACTAGAGATTTTTGAATGATTTTTAAAAAAAAATAATAATGTAAAAAAAATTTAGAGACAATTTATAGAATTTTGCTTGAAAAAATTAGGAAAAATTAGAAAATATTTATAAAATTAGCAATATATTTTTCCTAGTGTTTGGAGTGTGTTTATATGCAAGAAGGACCTAATATGTGCAAACTAGGGTTTTACAAAAATATGTGATATTTTTGAAATTAATTTATAGATTTATAATTTTTAAATGCAAGAAAAATCAAGAAATTATGGCAAAAAATCAAAAATAATTATCCTTAGGGTTTTATGAAAAATTTGAAGTAAGTTGGGTTCACCAAATGTTTTATTGTTTTTAGAATAATGGGGTTTTATTCCTAGTTAAATAAACATGTCTGAGCAAAGTAAATCAATAAATAATATGCAAAAATTAAGATACTAATTTATGTAAATAGATTTGTATTTTTGCCTTTTCTAAATATAGTAATAAACAAGAGACACCTAATTTAGCTTATTCTGAATGATTCAGACTGAGACAGGGTCTGATACTAGAGGAGCAAGACTAGGAAACAGTCGAGAATAGGATCTTGAGGTTCATTTTTAGATTGGATAGGAGTGCCAAAAGTGAGACACCCTGTTGTCTGGTGCTATAGTCTTTTTCAGTGTTATTTTCTTGAGGTTGAAAGCTTTTTGGGTTTTGTTTGGTAGGCCTGTATTACCCTGTCTATGAAATTTTGAGGCTTAGAAGCTTATGAATCTCATTGTGCATCTATTTTAAATTTTCAAAGCCCTAGGATCTCTTTGTGCTTGAACTTAAATATAAACTTGGGGAAAGAAGAGAAGGGATTAGTGTTTAAAGGATACATTGGATGCACTTCACACCCTGTGTGGGCACAATACCTACATACGAATACTTCGAAGAGGGATCAAGCTAATGTAGTTCTCCCATTGAAGTGCTTGGTGTAATTGTGTATGATGAATGTAACTAGATGCTAAACTAGATGTAATTTAGATGGCTAGGGAAGGTGTTCAGGTTTGAATAAGCGTGAAATGATCTTGAAAGGCTGTATGTGAAGAATAGGGAAGAGTGCTTGAGTGTCTTTACTTGTATTCTTGCTTCTCTCTTGTAAATGAGTGTCAACCCCTCTAAATGGACTTTGAATGGCCTTTTATAAAGAAACTAATGATCATGAATTAAATGAATTTGCATGAGGTCAACAGGGAAAAAGATAATGATTTAGGGGAATATGACCATTAGAACCAATTTTAAACTTGGACAACAACACCAAAATTAGGACACCCTAGGTTTTAGTGCTCCTGTCCAAGTTGGGCACTATTTTCCTAAGGGAATGAGGCCTAAGGGGATGGATTTGGGCCTAAAAGAGCTACCTGGGTTTGAAAGGGTTAAGTATGAATGGCTAGGGATGATTGGGAATTAGTCAAAGAATAGCTTAGAAGGTTTGTGTGAGTAACAAAGAAGACCTATGGATTGGGTGTCATTAGCCATGCTTAAGTCATCCAATTTTGCCTTTTATATGACTATAGTAACATAATGTGCATGAAAAACCAAACATACATAGCGTCGTGTCTAGATGGGTATTAGTAATGAGAAACACAATAAATAATGATCATATATACTAAGTAATTAAAACTAATATAGATCAACTCAAAGATGCACGATATCCATCATGGCATTGAAAATTTGGGAAGATGCATGATTTCCATGATGGCATAAAAAATTCGAGCATACAAAATTCATGGTCATGATGCACACACATAAAGAGTACATGCAAAATCATATAGGACACATAATAATAAGCCCAAGGCACCATGTACAAGGGACATATTCAAATGTCACTCACATGCATAGAAGTATACAATAAGGTTTAGAGCCACAAACAAGGACATGTCCAAAATATCTCTAATTTAGAGCAATAAATACACACAAAGCATGTAATAAATAAGTACAACATGATAAGTGTGCATGGAGAAGTATAATTTTTATACATAAGCAACTTGTAACAGTAGTATATTCAAAAACTCAAGTATTCAGTAATATAACAATGTGTAAGTGAGCCAATAATGATAGATTTTGTGTAATGTATTGAACTAAAGTATGAACAATAGGGATAGTCATAGAATGATAAAAACTTGTGTAAAATTATGTCTCCAATGAAATTGATGAGATGTAAACAAGTTATATAAGGTATGTGATTGGTTTGAATATGAAAAACTATGGCTTGTGTTCCCTGGGATAAGTCCACTAAAATTAGATGAGCGCATTATGTTAGTATTTAGATAAGAGTGATTTTATCTATGTAAATTTTCTAGGTCTAAGATAGTGTCACCACCTGTAACTACATGTGGAAGTGACAACCTATATGTTGTGTAACTCACTAAAGTATACTTGTGAAGCATATTTGATGTAAAATTGGATATAGAGAAGTATTGCATATACTAAAGCACAAATAAATTACACGTATCATGCATAGGTCCTAGTTTTAAAATTTTCTAATTTTTTATATTTTTGAATATATGAAACTGAAAAGGGAATGTGATAACCAATGACTACCTCAATATACTCATAATTAATAGGTCTTGTATCTAGCATAGGAAATTCCCTTTCATGAATGGAAAGTATTATGCCAATGTGAAGTAACTAATGTCAACTTAGAATTTAAAAATTGATATTATTATGTAATATACGTGCCACTTCCATAATGAGGATGTGTAGTATGTTACATATGTGGTTTAGCATGATGAACTCTAGGAATTTTCAGAACCCATCATGGAGTGTACAAAATTGGTGTTGGTGTTCTTTGTATAACACTCTTAGTGCCTTGTAATAACAATCTAGGACATGTTAGAGTAGAGAGTGACTCTCTAGAATTTGTGATAAATAGTTGGCTAAGAGGCCTTTCAAGGATAGGTTTCCTTATCAATTTGACCACTTGTTTCTATATTTTTTAAGTAGGTTGATCAACTAAAATATATTATATAGGAATAATAACCTTTAGTTTTGGGGCTATTCATATAGAATACCACTAACTATAATAACCTCATTAGCAAAAATATAGTTTAAACATCTATGTACTACATATAAAACTACATGAAGCTTTAAATCTAAGGGTGTCCCAATAACATATTAAAGACCCATGAAATAGTTACTACTATAAAATTGTTGTCTACATGTGTTGGACCAACCTATAGTGGTAATGTGATCTCACCAATAGAACTCTGAATATGACTATTGAATCCCTTTATTATTATCATTGTATGAATTAGATCCTTATATGTGTATCCAAGATGAAAGAGAAGTGTGAATGTGTCCATATTCACACTTGAATCATTATCAACCATGATACTATGTATAGATTGATGATCAATGTAAGTTTGAATGAATAAATAGTTTAAATTAGAATCATCATCAACTATCTAATGCTTTGTGAATGTAATGAGTGGTCTAGAAAACACTGATGCCATTCAAAGGATGTTGGGCCTCTGTATAAGGTTGATAATAAGATGGTGGAGGATGCACATTATATGTGCAATGCACCTCTAACTTATTTGTTATTTCTTGCCATGTATGATTAGGGAAAGGATTAGTGAATATATTCATTATTCTTGTCTCACTTGGTTGTAAATTTGTATTTTTGATAAATGTACCCACATCAATGATGTTCTCATCTATCAAAAATTGTATCTTATGTCTCAAATTGATGCATCTATTTGTAGTATACCCTAATGCTTTATGAAAACTATAAAAAACATTCGGATCAAATCCTTTTGGAAGAGGTTAAATCAAGTCAACCTCTTTAATGGGAGAGAGTGATATGAGGGTGCATTCCAATAACATTTGTAACAATTTATAGGGAGCTTCTGGTAAGTTGGTAAACTATCTCCTTGAAAGAGTTGATAATAATTTGTGTGGAGTAGGTTTTAAAACTGCATTCACTATTGCCTTTTGATAATTCTTATTTTCACTTAGTCTCACCTTGTATGGTGGCTTACTCAAATTTTTTGCATGAGAATTATAAATTAGGTTGGTTACATACTTTAGATTATTCATGGCCAACAACATAACCTCTCTTTCATTAACTATGTGACATTAATTCATGAATTATGAAAACTTTTTAAGCATAATATATTCATGTAGAGGTGGAATAAAGATCTATTTGAATATGTCTTGCAATTCTTTATGTGTCATAGGATTTTTCATTTTAGATAGCATGGTATTATACCATAAGACATATTCTATGATAGGATCATTGAATTCTTGTTTGAGTTGAGACATCTAAGCATATGAAATATTTTGCTTATATTGATTGAGAAATGTACAAAGAGAAAATATGCTAAAGGATTGAACGCATGAACTAATTGATGTGGAAAATCTTAGATCCATCTTAGAGCATATTTTTTAAAATTTAAGGGAAATAACTTGGTCAACAACCCATCATTTGACGTATAGTCCAAATATGTTGTGTGAAATGTTTGAGTGTTGCTTAGGGTCACCTCTTCCATCATATAATGTAGGCTTAGGTGTGATAAAACTAGTTGGTAACATACATGCTAAAATATTTTGAGTCAATGGAGCATGCAATAAAGTTTGTGAATCTAGTGCTTGATTAGGTTTCAAAGAACTTTGTTCCATTTTCAACACCTCAATTTTTAGAGTTAGAACGGTCTACATAAGGGATTGATAATCATGAATAGAATGTGTGCTAACCACTAGTGGTGTCTTAAATTACTAGTTAGGAATTAAGATATTAATTTTTTAAAACCCTTAGGGTGCCCCCATAGTAGCTGGTGGTATAAAATTTGTATCGAATGCTGTGGAGAAAGGTAAGGAACCCATAAAAATTGAGGTCTGAGAGGATCAGGCATCCTATGTTTTGTTGATTTTCTCTTTAACAATTTTTATAAACACACATTACATATTTTGATTGTTTGAAATAAACCCTTGTAATTATCTTTTATATTTGTCATCAAATATACTAATTGATTTTTCCATTATGTTGTTATAAACTAAAATTTAAAAGTGTTTAACTTGATTACAACTTAGTCTAGCACTTTATCTGTGATAAGTATAAATAACTTTCATAGATTAAATGAAATATGTAATAAAAACTTGTAAAATTATTGTCAACAAAGAATTTATCAAATCTAAAAACCCTAATACAACAATTGGATACAACAAAAAGAAGGAAAGAAACCCTAAAAACATCTATGGTTAGGTTTTGAAATATTTAATCAAGAGATGGGTTCACTAATGTGTTTTATCAAAATTAGGGATTAAGAGATACTAAATCCTAATTATGAGAAACTATTGATTAAATCACAATGTATAAAATATGCAATAAATCACACAAATTAATATAAAACTTAATATTTTTGAAAATATGCTAAAAGGGGAAAATACCAAAGAGAAAAGACTTAGCTAGAAACCATATATGTAGGACTATGATTGTGACTATAAAAACTTGTTGTACGGCTATGAGAGGTCATTATGAATCAAGAACAAGGCTTCGTATATGTTTGGGACAAGGTCACATTATTTAGATAAGGTTGGCCTATGTTGTCATCTATAGGGAGAACCAATGTTTGGTAGGGTTTTTGGTCGGTATGTATAAAATTAGGTTTATGTGCCTTTGCATGCGAGTCATGTGTGTGTGATATGAGTCAGTTGATTCATTATGAAAGTTAATGTGTAATTATTCTTCACTTGGAACCCTATATCAATAGACCATGAGGAATAAATGGGAACAAGGGGTTAGTGACTGAAGTTGTGCTTGACCTCAACACCCCCTATGTTGAGAACTGCCTACATACCAATACTCTAAAGAGAGATAAAACCCCATGCATGTCTCCCATGCTACAGTGGTGTGTGTGAAATATTGGTGTAGTGTTATATGTTGGTGTAATCATGTTGTAGTTTTTTGTTTCAATAATGACATGTGACCTTTGAGGGGTATTTAGACTTAGCTTAGGGCTACTAGGGCTATGTAGACCAGAATTAGGAAGAAGAGATGCTTTCATCTCAATGTGCAGGTAAATGTTCTAGTGATTTTCAATCCTATGAGCCTCTAATTAGAAAATGGTTAGAAAATATAGATTTATATTAATATCTTTTGAACTTACTCAAATGGGAGTTACAAAATATGTGGGACAACCTATTAGGTGATTTAAGTTTGAGCAAATAGTCATTATTTTGTAAGACATAGTTGATGAATTCAAACACTATCGATGAATGAGATATTTATGAAAGAGAAACCTTATTTGAGGAGCATAAACAACTAAAATAAAAGTGTGTGTCGGTATAATAGTGAGTTTAGGCTTCTTGGAATGGTGAATATGAATATTTAGAATCATAATTTACTCGAAGGTAAGGGTCATCTACATAAAAATAGAGGAATATCAACTTAGAGTTGTGGAATTGGGCACGAGCTAAGTGTGCACAAGAAGTGGTCATGAGTGTGTTTTTTAATATTAAATGTTAATTTTAGTGAATACAAAAATCTAAAATTAAAAACTAAATTTTTTTTAAGAGCAAGGAAGGAGTACACGAGTATCTGAGTAAATTGTGTTGTCCTATAATTTTTTAGGGACGATTCTTCCTTGTTGAGGCATTAGATAATTGTGTTTCCTTGCTAAAGAACATGGAGAATTGAGGTGACTATGCCCCAAATTTGTGTAACTATCTAAGCCCTTGGGTTGGAAAGATAAATCCCCTAACCCTCATAAATGTGGATTTCTAATAAGACTGTTGAGTGTTGTTGAACCTCAACTGCACCGACTCAAATAACTAATCTAGCTTTATTATTGAATCTCAAAATGGTAAGCTGGGCACCAAATAATGGGTTCATTATGAGTAATTCCATGGCCATTGAGTGCCACTAAAACTCAGTGTAAACTACTTCAAAAAATATGAATCAACCGTTGTAAACACATTTATAGATTCAAGGTTTCTCACTACCCAGTGCCATTGATTTGTGTTTACAAATAAATAACTAAAATAATGTTCACTAAAAAAATGTGTAAATGCATATGAATAAGTATCACATCTTATTGAATTAGTGTCAATTGTAAAATTTCATACTATATATGTGCATGAATAAGCACCTTGCCCAATTGAATCTTGCCAATTAATATAGATTGATATGCATCTATATTATAAAACTAAGAACCTATATCTCAAATGTATGTGTATGTAAAAACTTGTAATGTTTATTCATATAAACCATGTGCACCTACATGGCATATACATTCAAGTGTATTTAAATATGTAATTTATAACTCATATTTCTATAAAATGAGTGTATATGTATAGCATATTCCCCTATAATCCATACAAATGTGTAAATAACATATGCCCATTTGAGGTGAGGGATGTAACTTTTAAGTCACTCATCTCAAAATAAGATTTAATTATATTATGTCATGTATAAAAATGTAATCATGTATAATCATGTCAAAATGCGAAGAATATGTCATCATAAAATGTATATGCCATCAAAGCATGTATGTAACATATGTAATGCAAAGGATTCATGTGTCATGTCAAGATATATGTATCAATTAGGTATGTAATAGTAACCATCACTAATATAAGAAATATGTTGTAGAAAAGTAGGTGTTTCAGTCAAGGGCCTAGTCATGCACTTCTATAGTTGTCTAGGTTGGATTTAGGCTTATTTCAATGGGGTGTAGGCCTCGACTAATCCTATTGTGCTCAATATTTGGCACTCAACTATGCTAGAATTAATTTACATAAGGTGCAAGTCTTATGTTCTCACTAGAAGCGCAACAGAGAAGGGACTAGGTTATATGTTGGGCTAGTTGTGTCATGGCATGACTCTATCTTTTGGGGCCTTGATTAGTGTAGCAATGGTGGTACATTCATGGGTGCAAGCCTTTGGTATTCTTGGCTTAATGGCATTCAAGATTTTGAGGGGCAACTGGGTGTCTAGTTGAAGGACTTAGGCATAGGTTTGTGCTTAGGCATGGGTATCATTACAAGACACATGGTCTTGACCATACTTATAGTTTTTATGATATCAGGCATGGGGGTCCTTATTAGCTATGGCACACCATAGTATAGTTACATTATAATCTCATAAGAGCTTAACATACATTCTATAGCATTAAGCATTCAGTCCATTAAACATTACACAAAGCTTCATCATTAACTAAGTTCAACACAATACATTATATAAGTAAATAGAAACTGAGCATAGGCTCAACATAAACTGTTACAGGTCCAAAGGCTCATAAGTGAGCTTGGGTATTATATTGGGAGTGTCAAAAGCATTTTTAACTACTTCTAACTCTAATGGAAACCATCTAGGATCAATTTTCTAGAGCTTCGTTACTCCAGTTCATCGCCCTTGCTAACTAGACTCAGCTTCCTTTTATAGAGATTTGGAGCATCTTAGGATCATGGGAAATAAATCATGCTAATCACTAAGATAACACTATAGGTACATATCCCACCATCTCCACTATGCTTATCTTTAATGAGTAGACACTATCCTGTGCACCCGCTTCCCAATGTTGATTGATTTAAAAAGGAGTTGTTAGCCACCTGCTAGTTGGTGCTAGTAAAAGATAAAAGAACAATCATCCACCATGATTGCCTCACACCTAGGTGTTCATTGAGTTATCATGGATCCAATAATTAGGTTGAAAATGGGACCAATATTACCCCATACAAAAATGTTAGTCTATCCTCAAACTATCCTTCTAGTGTCTTAGGTATGCAAAACTTAGGCATGCTCTACTATAGTTCTGACTTGAAGTCCTCAAAGCCCTAAATTGTGAGCTTTATTTATTCAATGATGCCATCGATCTCCATAGAGGTGACCTCATGCAAAAACACATAAGTGTTATCTAGTTATTTTTTAAAGGCCTCTAGCATTTTCTTTGCTTTTTTTACCCTACCATCTAGGATGGCTCCTTGCTCGCTTACCTTTGTCTAAAAGGCACGAAAGAGTTTTTCTAGGTCTTGCTCTTGGGCTTTTAGCTAGGCTTTCAAAGTGTTGACCTATGCCATAATCTATATGTACTTAACCTTGCTAATAGTGAATGCTTGCTTCATAAAGGCATCCTTCTCCCCTTTCACCTTTTGGAGGCGTGCATCGATGACTGATGCCTGAGTGGAGAAGTTAAAAAATATAACATCTACATCTTCTATACCCTCTTCTAGCTTTACAAAGAGGTCTTCTACCTCATCAAGCTTCTTATCAAGCTCTTTTTTGATGGCATCGTAAGGGTCTTCCTTTTATTCTAGTACTAGATTCATTCATGGGATCATTTTCTCTACTAGTGTACACACCTTATCAACCTTTGAAAATTTAGAAGTGTCAATACCATCCAAAAGGGATGGCTCTACTTCTTCTATCTACTTGGCCAACTGCTAGAACTTGAGATTCATGGTTTTAATCTCTTCTTCTACATCTAGCACTATATTCTTCCATTTTGTGGCACAAACATGATTCACAATGTTCTTATGTGCTACCTCGAAGGGCATGCGAAGGAGGGCATTAAATGACCTTACTAGTTTGATTTATTAGGGGTTGATAAGTTGGTAGTCATGCCCCTCTTCTAGTTTTTTGATGTTTTGGATTGCTTTCTTTATCACCTCAAAGTGAGGCTCATCCATGTAGCAATCAAGTGCAAAGGACACTTGGTAGTGCATCATTCATCATGGTAGCTTTGGGGGGCATGTATTCCAACATGTAAAAATCCTCATCTTGGGTGTACCCATTCTACACCTTCTCTCTATAACTCAGCTCAAATTCTTCTTTTTTGATGGTCAGTTCCATCTACTCTTGTTCCTCTTTATTAGCATTGGTGCTTTCTTTAGTGACTTCTTCTTCTTCCTCTTGTAGGGGTTCTTCTTCTTCAAACTTTCCCCCTTCATTCACTTCTTCTTGTGGCTCTTCAACGTGAACCTCCTTAGGTTCCATCTCGATGCCAACCTATTCTTTTCTTACACTCTTTATTTGTTCCTTTAAGGTACTGGAATTACCTTCTTTGTCTCCAGGTGCCCCTTCAGACTAGGGTACACCTATTCTATAGCTTCCTCTATTATGTTAGTGAGAGTAGTAGGCACCTATACTACTTTGTCCTTTATGGGTTCTGTGCTTGCAATGACCCTCTTCTCTTCTCTCTCTTTCATGGCCTTCTCCTCTTGGGCCTTTTTTATTTCCACCTTCCTCTTCTTCACAATCATGGTGGTTCTTTCCTCCTTGGCCCTTATCTCCTCAGCCTCAACTTTATCGATCTCTACTTGGGTCATGCCCTTGGCCTTTATGGTGTCCCTTTTCTGATGCAACTCCAACACTGACTTTATATGATCCTAATTGAGGCCCATTTTTGTCTATCAGTGCCTCATCTCCTCTTCATCTTATAGAGGCTACATTAGGTGTTCTTTGGTTGGGGTGCTTGACGATCCTGATTTTCTAAGCATGATAGTAGTGTCACCTTGGAGAGCCTTATGAATTTTAATAGCATTGAGCTCTTCGTTCATTTCTTCTTCTACCTTATACTCCTCAACCTCGACTCTCTCAATCCCTTTGTCATGCTGACTTTTAGCATTTTTTCTCTTCTCTTATACATCTCCCATGACTTCTTAATATCCTTATCATTGAGGCAAAGATTCCTCCATATTTGTTCCCTCTTCACCTATTTACTTTCAGGTGGTGAGGTAATTTTCTCACTAGACAAGGAGTTGTCTTATTCAGGCATAATATACATGAGTTTCCCAACTCCTTCCTCCTTCTCCATCTCTTCTTGTTCTTTTTGTGCCTCTTGCACCTCTATGTCCACTAGGGTGGTAGTGGGCATCGTCGTAGGAAACTTTGGCTTCTTTTTATTCTCCTTTGAGATAGGAGAAGTCCTTGGCATGAACTTCACGTGCTTCCTTATAGGGGCCAACAAAGAGGCTTCATCACTAGAGGTGATCTTAAACTTAATGTACCCCTTTATCTCTTTAAGTGTCTCCCCCTTCTTCTTCTTGGGAGACTTTTTCTTCTCAACTATCACCAACATTCCTTCTTCCTTGATCTTGATGGGGGGTCATCGATCTTCTTGGCACTGGGGTCATTTCTTGGATTCATCTCACAGTATAACCTATAGATGTGCCCAAGTATGGTTTCTTATTGAATGGGGTGGATGTTAGTGAGATCTAAATCATCCTCTTCATCCTTGGTCACTTTTATCCCTAGGTGCACAAATTGGCACCACAACCTATTCCTCTCCATGTTTAATTCCCTTACTGGGATATCTAACTATTGTGTATTTGGGATCCTTCAAAGTGCATCCTTGAAGTATTTCATTGAGAAGGCATATGGGAGCTTTAACCAACCTAATTTTTTTCCATCAATCATTGCCAAGTGTACTATGTAGAAGTGTTACATAATGGTAAAGGTCACCATTTTATACATGCTCTTAGGGAGCTTTTGGGGGATGTGCCACTCTAGCTCGAATGCTTATATGTAATTCTCACACCAACCCATCACTCAATTTTATACTTTATGGAAAAGGAACTAGGGAAATTGAAATCCTTGTACTTCTATGCTGGGGAGTCATTATGTTTTAAGAAAATCCAAAGATTATCCTCATCCCCATTTGGTACTCCAATCTCCTCCATGACTATTAAGATTAGAATGCCACCCCACCTAAAGGTCCCCTTTATCATGTGGCAATCTAGCACATTCTTTACAAATTCCTCTGCTATAAATTTTGTAATATTAAAATTTACACCTAGCAGCATATGATAGGTGATGCCGAGGTAAGTTTTGGTGACATCAGTCCACTGACAACTGAGGTAAAGTTTCAAACTTACAAGGTGCATCACCACCCTTATATCAGGTTCCTTATAATATTTAATGGGGAATGTAAAACCCTTTTTGTAATAATTCAGGAGCTTCACAATGTGCTCCACCTCTTCATCATCACTCATCATCTGGTGAATATATTTTTTGATGTTTGAAAGCCTAGCTATCCTTCTTATCAGGCATGCCAAAATCCTCATCCACCTCTCTGTAAAATATATGTGGTCTCCATGGACTCATGAAAGAAAGAATTGCGTGAGTTTCTTTAGCTTTCCAAAGCATGACAACTCATAAAGTTGAGTTGCGTAAGAGGCCATCAATCTGTCTCAACTTTAGACATCAAACAAAGTTGTGCCTTACTCTATTTTTTTTTCCTATATCAACCCTTCAATTTAGTGGTAGGTCTTGTGCATAGCTTAAGGTATGGTGGTTATACTCCAACTGGCAGGTGTGCACAAAAGAATTTCAATATTCCCTTATTAAGACTTTTGGGGGAAATTGCATCACTAAGTAGGACATTTTTGTCAGCACCTCAGTGTCAACTTGTGCAATGCTCACTACTTCCGTTAGTGATGTTGTTCTTACAATAACCACTTTGGATGTTATATGCACCCATTTTAGATCTTGTTACACCTACTATGAGCATGATCCCTTGTTCTTTTTGCCCATTTTGAATCTCCTCATGTTGAAATGTAATAAGTTTAGTTTTTTGAAGCCTTGAATGGTTATTCGCACTTTACAGTCATGAGGTTTGTGATTGTACCTTCAACCTTCGAGCTTTGTAGGCTGTTAATGGTGGCTTAGGCATTAACTCTCTTTTATATTGACTAGTTATTGCAGAAATATCTCCACACACCTCTCTACAATAGGCTCAATATGAGTGCAATTTCTCTTGCTTCATAATCATTCACTTTTGGTGCCTAAAATCTCACTCTGGTATGGTTTTTGTGCTTTGGCTCTCTGGTTCATTGGTTTCACTCTAGTTTGCTCTAAGTCTCAAGTTTGCACACAATTTGTAACCTCAACCAATTGGTTGATTGTTGCTTTATACTATACCTTCAGATACTATCTTTAATGTAGGTGTTTTAATGGTGTGGTAGTGCCTAAATTTCTTAGAAAATGCAAAATTTCATGAAATATACATAAATACTCTACCACCAATGCATTTAATGCAGATCTTTATGCCTTTGTCATCACTTCATTCAATACTCCTAATGATATTTTAGTGAAGTGACGTGTAGTTCAAACTATCACTTCCCACTTAATTCTAGGTGGATGCTAGCTATATTTGATGATTCTCCTTTTGCACTTTGTTCACTTGGTGTGACCTTTGCCCTTCTTGTGGCAACCTGGGCACAATGCCTCACATGTACATGATTTAGCATCCTTGGTTCCATCTTCTCTTCTTGTTTCACTTCTATTTCAAGCATGCTTTTCTATCTTGGTCAGTTTTGTGCTCTTTATCTTGCCTTGGCCTATCCTACCCCATACAAATCCCTTACACTAGCCTTTTAATGCTTGATTCTCCTCTTATGGTTTTCTTGCACATGATCATGTTATGCATCTTCATTTTTTATCTAGTGCACAATCATGTTGTACATCTTCACTTTCTTCTTTTGATCTCTGGTATGTGATTAAATGATGCACCTTCTTTTGGTCTTTGAATTCTTGTGCACTAGTATCTTGTGTGTCTTTGTCATATGGTTCATATTTATTCTAAGTCTAGAAACCTCCTCATAGCCAAAAATTTAGGTTTCTAGCTCTAGGTGCTTAAAAAGTAAATGGGTTTGACTCACCCAACTGGAATTATTTGCAAAAGTGCTAAAGTAGTTCTTCCTTAGACCTCCAAATGCCCTACAATCTGTATTTTATGCACATGGATCTTGTGTATCTTCCTCTTGAGTATAGAGAGTTTCACATGCTCACCACTTAGATGTATATCCTTAGGAATTTGAAAATGCACAAGGGCTCAACTCACCTAGTTGGAATTATACATGAAAGGCTAGACAAACTTCTACATGGGGTATTGAAAGTGCCCTGCATCTAGGATCTAGTGCACGGGGGTCTAGTGTGCTCTCTCTGTCTAAAGATGGCAACCCTCACTCACCCATAAACTTAGGTGTCTAACCTCAGGAACTTAGAGAGCATAGGTGCTTGACTCACTTGACTAGAATTATATGTAAGTGTGTTAGCATATTTTTTCAATGGGCTTCAAAGCATCACTCCTTAATTCTTTACACTACTGCCCAAAGAACAAAACAAAATGAAAGGAACTATTTGGCTTGCACCAAATGTTATTTTAGTCATCTCAACTCAAATTGACTAGTGACTAAGAAGTTGATGTTCTCATGGTGCAAACACCATCCTATTGCTGATATGGCTTCAACCTATTGCTATTGAAGTGCCCAAGGAGTATTTTGCTAGTCAATGTGCACAAATTGCATGCGTTTATCTCCAATATGTGGTGGATGATATAAGGGCCCATCCATATTATCTATAATTTTCTTGGATGCCTGATATACTTGGAGTCATAGAGGAAAATAAATGCTCCTTCTGTTAGCACCTTGTTCTTTATATGCTTGTCATGCTAGAGCTTCTAGTGCACCTTTTCTATTTGCTAGCTCCACTTTGCTTGGGAACACATATCATCTAAGCACGCCAAGTCCTCTATCCTAATGTTTAGTGACTCTTGGTTATATAATAAATTAATGTGCATGATGCACAATGATGGTACCAAGAATTTGATTGATAGGATCACCTCAGTGCCAAATACCAGTTGAAATGGTGTAGCCTTATTCAAGTACTTGTAGGTTATGCGATATGCCTATAATACTATCGACACTCAATCATCCCAATCCTTGTGACCCATGTCACATATATTTATGAGGCATGTCCACATGATCTTATTGAATGCCTCAGTTGTGTCATTTGCTTGTAGGTGATAATGGGTCATTTTGTGGTGTGCCACCATATACTCAATTAATTAGATGCACATCATTCATTGATCAAGTGAGTGCCCCTATCACTATTTAGATTGAGAAGGCACCCATATCGTCTTATTATGTTTTCCCAAATGAAGCATGTGGTTGTGAAATCTTTTTTTAGTGTGGCATTGACCCACTTGGTGAAATAATCTATAGCTGCTAAAATATACCTTACACCTATTCATCATGCTGTGAGATTTATCATCCCAACAAAATCAATGGCCCATTTCTCAAATGGTGCTTGAGAAAGAATGGGGACGAGGGGAATCTCATATCAAAGGTTGGGCTTCTTTATGCTTTGGCATATGTCACATGCCTTAGCATAGGCCTTTGCATCTTAGAATAGGCTTGGCCACCACAATCCTGACTGTAGCACTTTTCATGCCATTACATCTCTAGTGCAATGTCCTCTTGTTATCCTTTCATGTGCCTCATGTAGGATGGAGTCACTCTCATGATCCAAAACACATTGGTACATAAATTCATCTCAGCCTAGCTTGTACAACTCCCTACTGATGAGATAAAAAGGTGTTATTGTCTAGATCCTAACAAGTGGTATCAGAGCTTGGGTTCACTAACAGGTGTTTCAGATCTGGTTAGTGTGTGTTGATTACAGGACACTCACAGGGGTTTCTGTAGGGATTTCTATTTGAGTGGGAGTTAGCAATGGCAGAAGAAAGCAAACTGAGAATGGAGAAGCTTAATGGCAAGAATTACTAATTATGGAGAATGCAGATAGAAGATTATCTGTATTAGAAAGATCTATACTTACCATTAGGTGGGGTTGCAAAGAAGCCCACAGACATGGAAGATGAAGAATGGGAAGTTCTTGATAGAAAGGCTCTTGGATCCATAAGATCGAGTCTGGCATCTACTGTGATATCTAATTTATCACAGGCAAAGTCAATGGTAGAGTTAATGACTACTTTAGCAAATTTATATGAAAAACCCTCAGCTTCAAATAAGGTATATCTTATGAAGCAGTTATTTAATTTGCAAATGCAGGAAGGTGGATCTGTATCTAATCATCTAAATGATTTCCATGGAATTGTAAATCAATTAAATTTAGTCAAAATAGTGTTTGATGATGAAATTAAAGCTCTTTTAATATTATGCTCTTTGCCTAAAAGTTGGCATAGCTTGGTAATGGCAGTTAGTAATACTGCATCTGCTTCAAATATTTTAAAAGTAGATGATGTTGTTAGTGTAATCTTGAATGAAGAAATTCGCAGGAAAAGCACAGAGGAAACATCAAGGAACACTTTAAGTTTTGAGAGTAGGGGAAGGCAAAAAGAGAAGGGCAAGCATAGGAGATCAAGGTCTAAGTCAAAGATGAGAGGTAGATCCAAATCTAGAAATGGCAGGAGGATAGCCTACTAGAATTGTGGAAAGATAGGCCATCTAAGCAAAGATTGCTGGTCAAAACCTAAAGAGGACAATCAACATGAAGGTAAAGAAGAAGCAAAAGTTGTAGGTATAGTTGCACAAGATGCTCTTATATTCTCTTTGCATAATAATATAGAATCTTGGGTTTTAGATTTTGGTGCCTCTTTTCATGCAACCCCTAATAGAGAATATTTCAGTGACTATGTCCATGGAGATTTTGGAATAGTTTATTTAGGGGATGATGAGCCTTGTAAAATTGTTGGCAAAGGAAAAGTGCAGCTGAAAATGCAGAATGGCAACACCTGGGTGTTGAGAGATGTCATGCATGTTCCTAGCCTGAAGAGGAATCTGATTTCTACAGGAAAGTTAGGGGATGAGGGTTGTACAGTAACTCTCACAGTTGAATCTTGAAAGGTTTCCATGGGTGCACTTGTGTTAGCTAAAGGTAAGAGAGTAGGTACTCTCTATTTATGTAATTGTATTACTGATAATTCTCCTTCTGTATTATCTACTTTAGATGTAGATGCAAAGTTGTGGCACCATAGGCTTGGCCACATGAGTGAGAAGGGAATGTCTATTCTTAAGTCAAAAGGTAAGCTTTCAGATTTGAAAAGCATAGATCTAGATTTTTGTGAGCATTGTGTGTTTGGAAAGCAGAAGAGAGTGAGTTTTCTCAAGACTGGGTCAACAGAGAAGAAGCATAAGTTGGAGCTTGTTCACACAGACGTGTGGGGACCAGCTCAGGTTGCTTCTATTGGAGGATCACAGTACTATGTTTCTTTCATAGATGATGCTACAAGAAAGGTATGGGTCTATTGTATAAAGAAGAAATCTGATGTTTTTGACACTTTTAAGATTTGGAAAGCTATGGTTGAGAATGCAATAGGTAGGATATTGAAGTGCCTTAGATCTAACAATGGTGGTGAGTTCTGTAGCTACAAGTTCAATTAGTATTGTTATATGCATGGAATACGCAGGCAAAGGATGGTTCTAAAGACACCTCAGCAAAATGGAGTTGCTGAAAGGATGAACAGAATAATAATGGAGTGTGCACGGTGTATGAGATTGCATGCTAGTTCGCCCTTAGAGTTTTGGGCAGAAGCTATAGATACTGCAGTGTACCTGATTAATAGAGGACCCTCTACAACTCTGGATGGTGGAATTCCAGAAGAGGCATGGACAGGTAAAAAGGTAGATCTTTCATTTCTCAAAGTTTTTGGTTGTGAAGCTTTTGTGCACGTTGATAAGGAAAATAGAAAGAAGCTAGATGATAAGTCTATGAGGTGCACATTTATTGGTTATGGCTCTAGAGATTTCAAATTCAGGTTTTGGAATCTAGGAACTAACAAGATAATTAGGAGCCGTGATGTTGTTTTCAATGAAAAAGTGATGTATAGTGATTAGCTCAAGAAGCTGGATCAATCTAAGCAGAGCAATGGAGAATTGGACGAGGTGACGGTCCAAAATGAGCTCACAGGAAAGTATAATCACACATAGGAAAACACAGAGACCGATGTCAGCCAAGCAAGAACCGATGTCAGCAATACAGGAATCGATGTTGGTCAGATAGGGACTGAAGTCAGTCAGGCAAGAACCAACATCGGCAATATAGGAACTAATGTCGGTCAGACAGGGACCGACGTCGATCAGACAGGAACTGACATCGATCATGTGGAACTGATGTCGGTCAGTTACAGGCTTGGAGGTGACCGAAGTCAGTCACTGTCAGAGAATTTGGGTGGACAACGTGTTGTGAATGAGTCTCAAATGCCCATCAGGAGGTCAGAAAGGGTAAGTAAACCTCCACTATGATATTCCCCTTCATTATTCTATTTATTGCTCACTGATGGTGGAGAACTAGAGAGTTTTGATGAAGCAATATAGGTGGAATCCAAGAATCAGTGGGAACTAGGCATGAATGAAGAGATTGATTCCTTGAAAGAGAACCAAATGTGAGATTTGGTTGAGTTGCCAGTGGGAAAGAAGAGACTGAAGAATAGATGGATCTACAAATTGAAAGAAGGTGAGAATGGACAGATCAGATATAAGGCTAGGTTGGTAGTGAAAGGATTTGCACAGAAACCAGGTATTGATTTTGGTGAGATTTTTTCTCCTGTAATTAAAATGACTTCTGTACGGACTGTATTGTCTTTAGTTGCTATTGAGGATTTGCATCTTGAGTAACTTGATGTTAAGACAATGTTTCTTCATGGAGATTTGGATGAATAAATATATATGGATCAGCCGAAAGGATTTGAGGTCAAAGGTAAAGAGAAGCTTGTGTGCAGGTTGAAGAAGAGCTTATATGGTCTTAAACAAGCTCCTAGATAGTGGTATTTGAGATTTGACAAGTTTATGATTGACCATGGCTACAGTAGATGTCAATCTGACCATTGTGTGTATTTTAAGAGATTGGATAATGGTAGATATATTATTCTGTTGTTGTATGTAGATGATATGCTGGTTATAGGATCACACATGCAGGATATCTCTGAGCGTAAGGTGAAATTAGCTCACACATTTTCCATGAAGGATTTGGGAGCACCAAATAAAATCCTTGGCATGAGTATTAAGAGAGACAGGAAAAATCACAGGTTGATTTTGTCTCAAAAGGATTATGTGAACAAGGTGTTGAAATGGTTCAATATGTAGGATGCAAAACCAGTAAGCACACCTATGACTAGACACTTCAAGTTGAGTAAAGAACAGTGTCCTAATTCACATGATGAGGTAGAGTACATGAGTAGAGTTCCATATGCTTCCACAGTTGGGAGCTTAATGTATGCAATGGTATGTACTAGACCGGATATTGCCCAAGCAGTGGGAGTTGTAAGTAAGTATATGGCCAACCAGGGAAGGAGCACTGGAAAGCAGTTCAGTGGATCCTTAGATATCTGAGAGGGAACAACAGTAGGCATTTGTGCTGTGGTGGGTCAAACACTTCTCTACATGGTTATGTAGATTCAGATATGGCAGGTGATTCGGATGGCAGAAGAAGCACCACATGATATGTTTTCACTGTTGGTGGAACGGCAGTTAGCTGGATTTCAAAGTTGTAGAAGGTTGTTACCTTGTCTACTACAGAGGCAGAATATATTGCAGTCACAGAGGCTAGTAAAGAGATGATATGGATGACACGGTTCATGGAAGAGCTAGGAAAGGAGCAAGAGAGTTGCAAATTATACAGTGATAGTCAGAGTACAATTCATTTGGCTAAGAATTCAGCCTTCAATTCAAGAACCAAACATATATAGCTAAGGTACCACTTCATTAGATAGGTATTGGAGGATGGTGAGTTGAAGCTGGAGAAGATCCATACAGATGAGAACCCTACTGATATGTTAACCAAGCTGGTAATAAAGGAGAATTTGAATCTTCATTCAACTTTTGTTGGTCTTCATGATTGAGTTTGAATATGGAGAAGCTAGAAGATGTTGCTGTATAGGTACTAGTGCAGCTGTTTATCTCCAAGTGGGAGATTGTTAAGGTGTGGAGCTAAAAGCTTCACCATATGAGCGAGTGCAGAAGTTGCAAGAGTCACATAGTCACCAACGACAGTCAGGAATGGACCAGAGGCTACCGCATCGGTCATGGATCGGCCAACGTTGGTCATAGGCAGATAGGTAGGGACCGACGTCGGTCACCTGTGAATCTAGAATCTATTTTTGTGGACAGAATAGAATGTTTGCATGATAGGATTAAGTGTTAGTCTTAAGTCCGCATCTCTATCTTTAGTAGGACTATTTTGAGCCCTTGATTAGGAGGTGCATCTAATGGTTGTGATTGTATGCTCATGAATCCCTAAAGTTATATAATAGGGATAGATTTTCATAGCTTATTGTAGAACAGTACAAGAATTGTATAGTATATGTATATGTGAATCAATCCAGGTTGTTGGAGTTGATTGTAATTGAGAGAGAGAACTCTTGAGGGAAAGAGATCTAGAAAGAGATCTGTACATCTGAGAGAGGTGTGGAAGAAAGAGAGATTTCTTCAATTGTATTTCCAAGAGTTTAATACAAGTTTTCAGGGTGGTTTCTTGTATCTCTTATTCTTTGATGATTCTGATTTCTAGTTGTTTTCAATTCTAGTTTAATTTCGTGTTTAGTTGCTTGCAAAAGTAATCAATTGTTATTGTCTAGATCTTGACAAAAGGGGTAGCGTGAACTATAAGATGTTTCTTTTTTTTATTGTCATTAGATGGGGCACAAATCTAGATGTTAGAAAGGTGGATATCTCCACCAAGTCCTCAAGGGAACACTAGATTCTACATAGTTTCACATCTATCATAGCATCCTCAATTGGTGCTACTACATCACTTGAGTCTATAAAAGATAAATGATCTGGCACTAAGTTCTATTTTCTAGGCTTAACAACAATAGAGAACGATATTTCTTGAGACATAATGAAGCATCTATAATTGTGCCCATGGAGAATGGGCTTATTCATGAGGTAATTAAGCACCTCATGATATGTGAAAAAGATGAATGGGGTTTCCAACAAATATTGTCTAAATTTATGTAGGGTGTAGACCATGGTGAGTGCTTCATGCTTGATTTCAGTACAGTTCTACTCTACCCTTGTTAATTTTTTGCTAGTGAAAGAGATGGGATGATCCATTTTACCTTCACCAAGCTATGCTAAGATTGAACCAATCATAGATTTAGAAACATCGATGTGGATGTGGAAAGGGGTCATCTAGTCAATAAATTTCAAAATAGGCATTTTAACTAATCTGAGCTTTAGGGTCTCAAAGGCATTTTCTTACACTCTACCTCAGTAGAACGGTCCATCCTTGTACAAGAGTTATTCTAGCTACATCATAATCTTCACATAACTACTTATAATTTTTTTATAATATCCATAATGGCCAAGAAAGGCATGAATGTCTTTCTATGTTGAAGGAGATTGGAGTCAAATAGAGATGGCAATCTTTGTTGGATCAACAAGCAAACCATCCTTTCAAATGATGTGCCTGAGCAGGGTTCCAAATGATGTTGTGAAGATGCACTTTTTTAAGTTTAAGGATATCTAAAGCTACCTACACCTCTCAAAAATTATACACATGTTGTTATAATGGTCTTTGATGAGGTCATACACCATCCAATCATCTAGATAAACTTAGAGGAACCTATGGATGAAATATTTGAACATGGTAATCACCACTCTAGAGAGCATAGTTGAAATGTTATTGAGTCTAAAATGAATCATACTAAAAGAAAAATAATCCCATTTAGTTACAAAGGTTATCTTTGGCTTGTCTTCCTCCTTGATCTGGACTTGGTGGTAGTAAGAGAACCCATCAGTGAAAGTGTAGATTTTGAAACCTATAATGCCTTTCAAGACTTCATCAGTGAACAAAGTCAAGAAGGGGTCATTGATGTAGGTAGCATTCAACATTATGTAATCAATTAAAGTGTGAATGTGTTCATCCTTCTTGATGCTTATTTTTATTGGGCTCATCCATTTAGACTCTTGCACAGGGTAGATGACCCCTGTGGCTAGGATTGTGTTGATCTCTATTTTGACCTTGGTATGAAGATTGGGATACATCTTGTAGGGGAATGTTTTGATTAGTCTTGCACCATCAATTATCTTTATGCTCATCTGCCTAAGGCATGGGTGTGTGCCCTTCATATCATGATAAGTCCTAGGGAACAAGTCTTGAAACTCTTTTAGGAGGTCTATGATGTGCGCTAGCTTTGTGTTAGACCAATAGGTTCCTAAAATGGCCATCTTTAGATCTCTTTTTATACTAATGTCCACTTTGATGGTCTTTAGTTGTGTGTGATATGGCTCATTTTTCTTCTGGTGTGAGTCCTTGACTTGTTGAGTTCCTTTTGTTACTTCTACATGAAGATGAGTGGGGTCTTCTTCGTTGGGAGTACTATCATTTACATGGTACATGATCTTTCTTTTGGTGGTCAATGTTTTCTAGTAGTGATCCTTCCAAGTTTTATCATCTTCTTCACTCGAGTCACTATTGAGCATCTATTCCTCAAATAAAGTTGGAAGTGCTAGCCAATTTTCCCTAAACATATCTTTTAGGCACTCCTTGAGGATGGTGGTGTTTTCAAGACACTACCCTATGAATTACTTGTAGTGGCTCAACCAAATCCAAGTTCTATGAGGAAAAAGAGAAGGTCTAAAAAAAATTCTCCTTAAGGGCCTCCTAATTGGTTATCTCTCAGTGCATCTCATTAACCATGTACCATGCTTGCACTCATGTCTTCAGAGTCCTATAAAAGCAATACACCCATAAGTTCTTTAGGGTAGTCATGCTGCATTCAGTCTATGTTTTTTTCATAAGCACACATGAACCATAGGGTTAGAGTCACCAAAGTACATTGGGATGTCTAATTTCTCATTACTCCTAAATTTAGTGCAAATGACTACTTTTACCTTTAGCTAGGATAGAAAGTTAGACCTTTGCACTAACCAATAACACATGACAATGCTTCTCAAGGTATACACTAGTGTGCCCATTTTGTCTATCTCTTTGAGGATGTATGCTTCAAGGTTGTGGACATACCTTTCCAATTGGTTGCTCTTTTCAAATTTTGGGAGCACTAAAAGCTTGCTTTTGCTTAGGTGGAGTACCCTCTTTCCTTTCTCCTCATGGCACGAGACCCATCATTTTATAACATGACCAATCTAGACCTAGCTCATCCTCACAGGCTTTGGCACCTTTATGTATACCAAGTGGCATCTAGACCAATGGCCTCATAAGGATCTTCAACCCATCGGTCACAAGTGATATTGGTGGTATCTAAGGTTGACTGCCCATCCTCCCAAGAAAGCTCTCCTTAATGAGAAGGGTTAGGATTCTTGATGCCTTGTGTTATGATGTTATATATATGGTTGATCTCATCCTCCAGATCAATGTTCTCCACATAGGGGGTCCTTGGTCACTTGAAAGGGGAATCACTACCCTTTCTTTACCATTTTCAAAGGTCATATATCACTTCTTGAAGTGCATATCTGCATTATTGGCATAGCACCAAGGCCTCCCTATAAGCCCTGGTTAGTTATCATGTTCAACTAATTATATAACCTTGAAGTTAGCATGAAATTTGGTCCCCATAATATCTATAATGGCACCCTTAAAAATTTTGATCAACTATGCTTAGGTCTTGTTGGCCATGAAGAGTACATGGGGAGAAGGCCTCAAGGCTAGCCTACCCATCCTTTCCCATTAATTCTTGGGTAGGATATTGAACTCAACATTGGTGATGATTAGCACCTCATAGATGGACCATCCGTTGATAGTGCCATTCATAAAGAGTTCTTGGTCATACTTCATGTTCTGGGTATGCTTGTCCTACATGTTCTAAAAGCAAGTTATTCAATAAGGGAAACATCCCTTCTATTTTTAAGAGGCACAAGATCTTCATCAACTTTTTCACTTTTTCCTCCTAGTTATCCTACTTTTTGTGAGAGGCAACAACCTATGCCTCTAGGTCTTGCACTAGTTAGAGCTCTCCTTGCAGGTTTTGTATTACACTCATAAATTGTTGTAATACATCTTTTTGGTGTGTAGGGTCTAAATAAGGCATGGATTTGGGTTTTGGATATGTAATACACTTAGTGTGGTTCAACATCCCATATTTTAGGTGTAACTCTAGTGTTGGCATAATTGGTAGTTGAGTAGAAAGTCCACTTTGAGTAGTTGCCTACATTTTGATTAACTCTATTTATACTAGCTATGCCTTTAGAGCCCATTTCACCTATTTAGACTCATGCCTAATCATCCCTATGACCTTATTAGTGCTTGCCCTACCTTGGGTTAGATTTTTGTATAAGTTAGAGCATTTCTTGACCAGATGTGGTCCTTGATAATACCCACATGTTAAATGTGTTAGGCAGTCATGCTGGCAGTGCTCGATCGACCCACACTTGTAACATGATCATAGTGGGAAAATTTCTCCTTTGTTTCCTTCACCTCACCCTCTAGCACATATTTTAGTCAACATTATATTGGCCATAACCCTCATTTCCTTAGTTTTTTGACCCTCTAGCTGTTGTAGTTGTCTCTCATGTACCTCTCTCCATGTTTTGGCACATCTCATCAATTACTTGATAGTTAGCTGTGTTATTAGTATAGGCATCACACAACTTGAAATAAAGGGTTGTATTGACCCAATTGGCATGTTGAAAGAAAGGGAAGTTATGAACATCATGCACCTTGTGACAAAATTCATAGCTGAGAAGTAATGTGTGCACATTTCTTCAAGGGTAGTTATTTCTATTATGACCCTCCATCTTGTAATCGATATACCACAACCTAATTTGATCATCTTATAATCAAATAGCAGTCAAATTTTGTAGTTGGGAGGCCATAGACATAATTTTCACCTCCATGAAGGGGTTAATTCCTGTATCGACACTCCTAATTGCCTCAGCTTTGAGTGTTGCTTCAAATGCTTCTCGAGGGTTTATGAATGTTTTCATGGATAATGCCCTTCAAAAAAGTACTAACAACCCTCCAATGAACTATTATGCATGCTAGAAGGGGTAAATATCATAAGGAAGCTTGGAAAGGAGGGTCTTAAATCTAACATTGTACAAGCACATGCTCTCTGATAATCCCTGATTGATCTCCTTGAGCATGGTGATGCTTTGCCGCTCAAACTTAGGTATATTGAACTCCTTCAAGAAGGATTCCTTTAGGGTGTCATAATATACCATAGCCTAGTTAGGGTCAAAATTTTTATACCAAGTATGGGCATAATCAAGCAAGGTCATCACAAATTGGGTTACCTTACACTTGGATTATGTTATTCCCCAAACATGCCATTGTAACTCACACTTGAGCACACACTCTGTGGTGTTGTCCATACCTTGATACTCTAGCAAGTGCATGGATATATTGTAATAAATCTAGAGATAGGGAACAAATAGTGATTGGGGTGCTTATCTTCTTGGTACTTATCCTAGTGTTGGTCCTCCAAAGCTTCAAGCCATTAGGCTAGGTGCTGGTCCCATGGTTACTATTGGCACTGCAAAAGATGATGGCACTATACTATTGACTAGTGGCAAAAGGCCACTCTGTATGGGCTATTACCCATGCTATAAAGCTAACATTAGCTGAACTAGGGTGCTTGTGCTCACATTCTATTTGGTTGGGTTAGCACCTTAAGTTATAGAGGTATCTTCACTTACCTATTCATAAGGGATAACTTGTTTAATCATAAAATTTTGGTCAAATTATACAAACCAATCAAAATCTAAGTTTATAGTGGGGTCAGTTATAAATCTTCTATCTTTTAATGGGAGATCTAGTATATGATCTTGCACTATAGTTTCAAAGGGGTTAAGTGCATTTGATGCATCTCCAATGGTCAAGTTTTAAAGGGACCCCAAGTATTCACCTATCAACTATGGAGCTTGTTCCATGGATTCAAGGGCTCCTTCCTCTAGGTGTGACTACCATTCAATAGATCCTTCCCTATGCCCTTCTCACTTTCTATGGGTCCTCTCAGCTCTTCTAGGTTCTAGATATTCCATTAGCCTGTGCCTCTTTTTGTTATAAGCCTATCTCTTGAGCTCTCAATTTTTATTCTACTTGTCCCCTTCCATTGCACCTCACCTATACGTGAGAGGACTTTAGCCTTCCATCCTCACTATTTCAAATCCATAATCCACCATCATATTTTTGAGTTTGGTGCCAAGTTATTTCATAAACATGCCTTTGGGGTCATGTAAAAACTGATACTCTCTTTCTTTATGGTAGGAATACATCGATACTACAAACTCAAGCATGTATATGTTCAACACCCCTCACTACCATTTATCTATGACTCTAGTCTAGGTGGCATCTAAGTTCTCAAGCCTCTCTAGGTGCTCTTTCATCCACTCAAGGTGCTATCCATAGATTTGACTTCTATGTGTCACATAAGCAACCAATCATCAATATACTTACTTCAGTAGTTTGTAAAAGAAAACCTCATAAAGTGAATCATACAAGTGGTTTTGGACCCACTTCTTTGGGTTATATCCTCTACAAGTTAGATGCTTTAGCACAAATCTATCTTTCACCCATTATAGCTAGCACTCGATTTTCTTGAAGGAGAGTCAGAGCATTGTCCTAGTGCACTATTGTAGCAACAAAATTCAATAGGTCCCAAAAATGGAACCAAAATATTGTAGAAAAGTAGGTTTTTTTATTAGGGGCCTAGTCGTGCACTTCTATAGCTATCTAAGTTAGATTTAGGCTTGTTCCAATAGGGTGTATGACTTGACTAATCCTATTATGCTCAATATTTGACACTCGACTGCATTGACATCACTTTACATAAGGTGTAAGCTTTATGTTCTCACCCAAATCGTAATGGAGAAAGAACTGGGGTCAGTGTTGGGATAATTATGCCATAACATGACTCTATCTTTCAAGGCCTTGATTAGTGTAGTGATGGTGGTGCATTCATGGGGGTAGGTCTTTGGTATTATTAGCTTAATAACATTCAAGCGCTTGATGGGTAATTGGGAATTTAGTTAAAGGACTTAGGCATAGGTTTGCACTTAGGCACATGTATCATTACTAGGCATAGGATCTTAACCATACTTATGTATTTTCCTATATCGAGTGTCAAGGTCCTCATTAGCCATGGCATGTCATAGTTGAGTTAGATAAAAGATTACAAGAGCTCAAAATACATTTTATAAAATCAAGCATTCAGTCTATTAAACATTACACAAAGCTTCATCATTAACTAAGTTCAACACAATACATTATATAAGTAAATAAAAACTGAGCATAGGCTTGACATAAACTGCTATAGGCCTATAGGCTCATAGGCAGTCTTGGGAATTATAAGGGGAACATCAAAAGCATTCTGAATTAATTATAATTCTAATGGAAACCATCTAGGATCAATTTTTTAGAGCTTTGCTACTCCAATTTGTCTCCCTTACTAACTAGATTCAACTTCCTTTTATAGAGCTTCAAAGCATCTTAGGATCATGAGGATGGAGTGTGCCGATCATTGAGTTAGTGCTAGAGGTACATATCCTGACATCTCCACTATGCTTGTCTTTAATGAGCAGTCATTGTCTCATGCACCCACTTCCCAATGTTGATTGATTCAAAAAGGAGTTGTTAACTACCTGCCAGCTGGTGCCACTAGAAGACAAAAGAACAATCATCTGCCATGATTGCCTCATGCCTAGGTATTCACTGAGTTGGTATGGGTCCACTACTTAGGTCAAAAAGGGCCCCAATAAACTAAATAAGACTATATATTATAAAGGTTCATGATATAAATCATGAAATCATAGTCAAAGGGGAGGTGTGTGATATTTATCATGGTACCCATAAACTTAGCAATCTTAGAAAACTCAACAAGCTCAATAAGCTCAATGACCAATTCTAGATAAATCCACTCATAATCATGTAGTGTCACACATAAGGCCAAAGGTTGCATACAAAGGACATGAATATGTCGCAATAAACAAAGTTAATGGTCAAAATCAAAAGAAATAAAAATGTTGTAAATAAACAAGGCTAAGGGCCAAAATCAAGGGACATAAAAATGTCACAAACAAACAAGACAACGGGTTGCACACAATATAAAAATAATGACTAGCCTATCATGCAAAAGTAATAACATCCATAAAGCATAGGACAAGTGAAAACTAGTCTACATCTTTAATATATGTTAGTATCATAGTGTAGTAAGGTAGCATAACCATCTAGCATTGCGTAAGATATGAGTAACTAACAATATGTTTAAACAATCTAGATACCTCAACATGGTAAAAGGTTATAGAAGTATATAACATGTGATAATGTGATATGTGGAATAACATGTCCCTAACATTGGCATTACCACTAGGTATAGGAGAGTGTAACATCTATGTGTCCATGTATGATATGTATTTCCTACATCACACTCATATACCATGAAGTGCATGTGTATGAAAAATAATATCTCATCTACCAAACATGTGATAAATAACATATGTAAATAGTGTAATATAGTATTTATGTCATGCTTAGGCCCCAATTTTTTTTAGCTAGTTAAATGTTTTTAAATTATTTGATTTTCTTATATTTTTAAATATTTTTTACCCATGTATGGAATAAATTAAATTCAAGTGGCAAGGATATGAAATAGAACAATACATAACACATGTTAAGTCATAATTTTTATCCAATATAATAACATGGTAATGTGAAGGAAGTGAAAGCAAGTAATATGCCTTCACTATATATGTGAATTACAATAATATAGGTCACAACATTATGTGGAGATAATATTAAGCATACCCCCAATGGGAAATAATTGGTCTATGTGCTCATATCATATGTAGGTATAAATTTATGTGATCTTGTAAGCTCAGTGTAAGTCATAACATATGTATGTAGTCAATATGCAAGAGTAAGGAAGTAATATGCTACCAAGGATTTGCACTAGGGTGAGGCTACTGTAAAGGATGTATCATCATAGGATAGATGTCAAAAATATATGGATAGGGGTAAATTATCAAAAGGCAAGATCCAAATTAAAACAAAGAGAATGGCTAGAATAATTATCAATGCAAATGCATATGTACATGTGTGTCAAGATAGATTAATATAGGGGATGAAAAATGAAAAACACATTATAAAGTTATGTATAATATATTATGTTCTTACCAATTAAATATCCCATCAAGGGAATGCTAATATGTATCCTCGATATCATACATGCCATAATTTTCCATTGTATTTCCATTTTCATCTTGTTTTTGTGATAGGTCATTCCAATCATATTTTGTATCTATAGTAATATATGGAAACCTAACCACACCATATTGGGGATTAATTTTTCTAATATTTATTTCTCTACAATGTGTTTCATGTTATGAGTATCATACGACTCTTCCTTGATTGCAATATTACCTTTTCTTGAGTATTAGTTGAAGAAATGTTTTCCTTTCTTGAAATGGTAATGGTCTCACCTTAATGATGGAATGCAATATAGTCATGATTCTTACCAAGTGTTTCACACATTTCCCTTAGTCTTTATCTTCCTGGGATAACATTATATTGATGTAAAGTAGGATCAATGTTGAATAGGAAATCAAAGGTTGTAGGACCAAGAGTCATTGGAAATATAATGGATCTAATGCATACATATGCTGAAGTATCCTTGTCCATATGTTAATTGTCACATCCAAGATATTTTTTAGATGTGTCATACTACATACATTGATTTTATAAATGTTAGTAATATTGACATTGTTGCATTGTTTACCATCTATGTTGTGTCTAACAATCAAAGGCTCTAGGTATGAGGAATGATTTTTAGTTTCCTCTTTTGAAACCATGCTTATGACACTAGCATTTTTAGGTATATCTTGTGTTTTGACTTCCTTCTTGAGAAACCCTTTATAAAGGATGTTTTTAGCTTAGCCTACACTCTATGTAATCTTTCTTTTAAAACCTCTCTTATTGTAACTTCTCTTGTTGTAAGCTTTCTTAGTGTAGCTTTTCTTGTTTTAACCTTTCCTTTGACAAATTTTCCTTTTGTTACTTTTGTTATTCCACTTATTCCTTATGAAAATTTTCTTTTTGTAATTGTTCCTTGTCAAGTTTTTCCTTAGAAGATGTAACCATAATTTTAGTAGGTTGCTTACTTATAGGAGGTGTGCTTGATTTTGGTGGTGGTGTAATAGATTTATCTACTATAGGATGACCATTATCAATAATATTATGTAGTTTATTTTTGAGAGCCAAAAAATTATTCGTATGATGTCTATGCATTCTATGATAGGCATAATAGTATTTGGATATCTTAACAAGATGCATGGGAGATAAAATGATTAACTTTTTTTCAATCATTTCCCTTAAAATCTCACATGAATTCTTATTAGCCTTAGTAAACTTTTTGAGCCATTAGGTATAAATGCATTTTATTTTGGATTCCATTTTTGAGATGGAATATTTTGAGGCACAAAACTATTAAATGAAGATGTATATATGTGATTGACACAAGAATGATTTGAGTTCCTCTTATATGCAATCTTATGCTTAAGTGATGTAATATTTAGACTTAGAATCTTGATTTTGCCTTTATAGTTCCTCTATAAACTTTCTTATAATGACTATTTGATCATGTGGCTTCACAAGCACAAGTACTAGGTGTTTCTAATTGAATATGTATACATAGATGATCAAGAGGGTGTGTGGGAGGTAGATGTAGAAGAGGATAAAAATTCAAATAACCTCTAATTTATACTATAGGATGGATCACCTTACCTCTTGGAATAGTGATAACATGGATGTCCATAATAGACGGATGGTAGTTATTAGAACCTTGAGGAAAGACACAAGAAGTCACATATGAAGTACTAGTGAAGGCTAAAGATTTTTCATGATTAAATTTAGCCTTAATTTTATTGCACATAAATTTGATCCTTTTCATTACATAGTTGATCCCAATTGCACATATCAAAGTATAAAATTATCACATGATTGTAATTATGGTTTGAGTAAAAAATAGAATATATGTTCATTAATTATAGCCATGTGTATTTGTTAATTAGGAAAATAAAAAATCAAGCCTAAAAATGAAACCTTAGGGCTAAAATTTGAAAACCCTAGAAGGGTGAAACCTTAAGGGGTACCTAGGATTTGGCATGGTTAGAGAAATATTCAAGTTAACCAATGTGTTTTACCCCAATTTGGATTATGCAACACTAATTAAGATAAGACTATAATATTATTTAGATTGTAAAGTATGATAGTTAAGCATTAATCTAAATGTAAAATACTGAAATATATTTGATAAATGCCATGTGATAAATGTAGAATGTACTAAAGGGATCAATATACTTAGCTTCCATATTTAATAACTAACTATGACTAACTCTTGATAGTGGGAAAGGGTTATAAGTAGACCTAAGAGTCTCTAAAATTTGGAACTAATTGTCTATGTGCACAAGGTCACTAATGTTAGCTTGGGGGAAGCCGTTGATGTTATTGATTGAGGTGGACATTATTATTGTGTGTTAATTTACCTCTCTGTGCTATATAGTTAAATGCACCTACTGTTGACATCTTTGTGTGTGTAATCTTGACAGTTGATTGTGTGCTCAAATCCAAAAATTAGTCTCCTTCTCCTTATAACCCTAGATACACTTGTGAAGGGTAGAAACCTATAAAAACTTAGGAAGTGTATCAAATTGAGTTAATCTAAATGACCCTCATTGATGATTGATTGTTGCCTATGTAGCTAATATTTTGAAGAGGTAAGCCATATGTAATTATTCCCCTTAATATGAATGTGTGATTATGATCCTTTACTATATGAATGCACATGTAATATAGCTTTTGATATTTGACAATATTCACTCTTAACTTGGATTAGTGTGTTTTAAACTTGGCTGATGACTGCTCCTAGTGATTGATTTACAATCTAGAAAGAATAGGGTAGTTTGATCAATAAGTAGTAGTGTATATATGATTGATAGACAAGTGCTAAGTGAGTTCTAAGTGTGGGTTTGATTTGTATTTATCCAAGTCCATTTGGGTAATTTTTAATGTCACTGACATGATAGGCAAATGGAAAGACCCATAGGAATGATTTAATTTTGAAAAATCTTAGTTTTTGGGTGATGGTCAGTAACATCACCATTAAGACAATTTCATCAATGAAACTATATAAGCTTGACATTAGTGTCTAAGAGATAAGAGTTTGGATATGATGATCTAGAGATGTTTGAGTAGGATATTTAATTAGTTTGACATAGGCTGAGAGGTTGATGTAGGTGATTGACAATAAAATGGGAGGGTCAGACTCATAACAAGCATGTGGATGTGAGGGATGGTGAATAAGAGATATATATGTGCACACAAGTGATGTATGGTGAATTTATGCCAAAGTGACATTGTTAAGAGTCTAATATTAGATTTTAGTATAGTCAATAGTATAAAGCTTTTGAATATTTAGATTGTTTAAACTATGACTAAATTAAGTAGATTTAAATGTAACAATAGAGTATAACTAATTTATTGCAATTTACATTAATGGAAATTACCTTGAAGGTTGGGTAATTAGCTTATTTTAGGTTTACATAGGTTTGTGATTATGTACAAGTGTTAAATATGCTTTGTAGGGGCTTTGTGTTAACTCTTATTAGGAAACAAACTATGAAATTAATCAAGACACCATTGGTACTACGTAGATGTCTATAGCTTCAAGACTCCTTTGTGCTCTACTAGATTCATGTAGAAAACATGTGTGT
The DNA here is from genome assembly GCA_037957365.1 of Torreya grandis. Classification (NCBI taxonomy): domain Eukaryota; kingdom Viridiplantae; phylum Streptophyta; class Pinopsida; order Cupressales; family Taxaceae; genus Torreya; species Torreya grandis. The sequence goes on along the minus strand of JARHVA010000250.1, from coordinate 6,162,048 downwards.
ATTTATTATAGTTTAGATCATTGCACTTTTGTTTGCAAGTGGATCCTGTGTATTTAAATATCTTTGGCACTATGCAAATAACTATGTTTTTCTTCTCATTACCTCTAATCCCTAGCTTACACTCTTGTAACCAATATGACCTGGTAAATATTGTTAGTGATTTGGGTTGGGATAACCCCAACCACCCCTACTAGGTGAATGAACATTTACTACATTTTAATACTTTGAGGAGGGATCAAATCACACACAGTACCCCCACCTAGGTGTATTACGTGTTGAGTAGTGTTATGCTATAATGTATGCAATCTTAGGTATGTATTTTGACACTCAGAAACCTATGATTTTAACCTTATAATGGTATGCAAATTTAGCTCAAGTCTGATCCTTTGAGGATTTCAAATTTAGGAGCTTTAGGGTAGTTCCTCTCAATGTGTAAATAGATAATAGATATTATCTCAATAAGTACTAGATGAGAACATGCTTAGCCTTGATGTGTATAGATATGAGACTCTTTGGGTAATATCCATATAAACAAAGTTGTGAAATGTATGGGCCAACCCAAAGGAAGAATTTGTAATTTGGGAAAATAGACATTAGAAACATTGTAGATAGGTCTGACCAAAGTAGGGAGTTCCCATAATTGGATTTATATTATTATGACCAGGGTTGTCCAAGAAATAGGAAACTATGATCTAAGATCATGAAAGAGTATAAATAATATAATAAAATGTCTATGACGATATTAGGGAAATCCTATGTGTGTCAGGCCCATATATGTGAATGGTTAGGATAAAATGTTAACAAGATTCATGGATGTTCACACAAGTCATGTATATGTTTTTATCTAGTTTTGGATTAAGTGAAACCCTAGTAGGATAAAACTATGTGATAAATTAGATGACTTGAGATATACAATAACCTAAAAACTATGAGTGAAACTAGTAGAATATAGTAATTTACTATTTAAGTAAAACACTAGAGGAATTAAATACTTGGCTTGTTTCTAATTTGTACAAGTTTTTGGTTGGATATTTTCATCAATAGTGATAATAAAAGTTCTCGTGAATGTTTTGGATCTAAAAATAGAGTGTTTGTGTCAGCCTAGATAAATATGTGCTTCTTGGATGCCTATGTAGTACAACACTTTCTACTATGGTGTGGAACTATCTTGTGTATTTTTTTTGACATGTGACAACTCTTTTTATTGCATATGTGTATGATGAGGGTTGTTATGCATGTAGATGTCTTTGAACACATGATAATGGATTTTGTTATCCTTATCTTTCCTTCAAAATAATAGTTATGGATTGTAAGACCACTGTAAAATAGGGATAATGGGTTGAAGGTAAGTGTTGAGCTAACCTTAGTTATATCCCCTATGACTAAGTGTTGCCTATATATCCAATATTTTAAAGAGGTAAGTCAAATTGAATGTAGTTCTCCCACCTAGCTAAGTGTGTGAAACCTTGCATAATGCTAGTATGTTGTGTAACCCTATGTATTGATTTCAAATCTTGAAAACCTATGATTAACCTTGAAAATAATATTCATAATTAGCTTAGGGATTTCTCCTTTGAAGGGTTTTATATTTGAGAGCTTTAGAGAAATTACTCTCAATTGCAATGTATTTTTTAATTATAGGTAGTTGATCAAAGGCTTAAGATTTATTTGATTATATAACTAAATTTTTAGGTAATTTCATTTGAATTGACATGTGAAACATATGTGTTGACCCATATGAATAATTTAAATCTGGGAAACTAGTCATTAAAGGGTGTAGGGACATGTCTAACCTAAGTGGATAGGTCCGTGGTGATAAAATTGTTTGAGTAGTGCGAACTTATCCAAAGAACATGAACAATAATATGAGATCAAGAGGTAATATAATAATGATATTAAATTTTTAGGTAGAGAAGAGGAAGTTAATTTGCATAATAACAACAATTTGGAAAGGGTCAGGCCTATATATGTATAAATGGCTAAGTAAGAATGTGAACAAGAGCCATGTATTTGAGCATAAGTTGAGTATGTCAAAGATTGGTGAAATTGCACATTGTCAAGCATCTAATACTAAATAGGAGTCATGATCAAGTATGTACTATGTGTTTTTAGACACAGAATTCAACATTTAAGTTAAAATAGTGTACTTGTGACCATTCTTTAGACACATTTAGCTCATGACCTTTCCTAGGGCCTTTTGACCACTTACAACCACATTGTGCACAAAAGGATCACTTTTATAAGATGATCGATGACCTCGTAATTCACTCATTTATTATTTTATTATCCTCAACCATCATTTAGGCCATGCCATACCCCTAACACTATTGTTTGTCCCCATTGGATAAGAGTACCCCACTCTTTTATTTGAGTCCCCTCTCTTGTCCTCCCACCAAAAAATGACTAATTTAAAAAATTAAACGTTATGTAAAGGTCAGCCTATGTCCCTAATAATCTCCATTAAAATTAATTTCAAAGATATGACTATATAAACACATTTCAAACCATTTTGCACATAAGAGTCTTCCACACTGAAAAACACTATAATTATAATTACACATTGAGAGCAAATTTCTTATTTCTCCCAATTTTGATTACATACAACCCTAGTATCCTAGATATAAATTTTGAATACATATCTAAGGTCACAATTCATGGTTAAAGCACTTAATAACACTAGTATTATACCAACATATAACACTTTACACTAGTTATTCACACACCATGTAGCATGGGAGAAGTACATGAAGTTTGATCCCTCTTTGGAGTATTGGTATATGGGCAACACTTAGCACATGGGGTGTTGAGGTCACACTTAACTTTAATTTTTGACCCCTTTTTCTCCTATTGGTTTGCATTGGTCTTCACTTGTAAAGGAGCTAGGGTTTTATAGGAAAAAATCATGCAGTGGTATATGTAGTTGATTAGAAGATCCAACACAAAACACATAACATACAAACAAAGGTGAACATAACCCAAAAATCCCAGATCTTCATTATCTATTGGACATGACAAACCTCATAAAGGATAGGATCACACCCCCATCTCATGTCCAACACTTTTGTCCAAGGCTCATTTTATTTGTAGATCCAATTTCATAATCACCAGACCCAACCACTCTATTAGCTTCAACATCTAATTCATCCCACAACATTATTTTATAGCTAAGTTATAGTTTTCTATTTCACTTTCCTTATTTAGTAAGTTTCTAGATTTAACAAGTTTTAAATTAGTGAATGCTTGATATTTATAGTATTATTATTCCTGATTTTGCATAATAGTTTATCACTTGAGGTAATCTACATAATTATAGGTTTCCCCAAATTTGATAAAACATATTGGTTAACCCATTTTATTTATCAAACATTGCAAGACTTAGTCTTGTCCATGGGGTTTTCTTTTAAAAAGTTTCCCTTCAATTAGAGTTTTAGATTTTTTATTTTCTAATTTCTATATTCATCATGATTATAATGACTAAAATAATCTATCATTTATTAATTCAAAGTTTTTTGATTTAATTTACATATTGTTTCCCTATAATATGTCACACTTTTAACTTACATATAATTCCGTGGATGCATCATTTAATAACACAAATAAAATTCATCATAACTAAAGAATCTCTCCTGCTCCTAACCCTCAAGGTTGTGATAAATAATTTCCCTCTAAATAGGTCCATGTTATCATTACTCCACAAGGTAAGGAAGCCCATCTTATAGTTCCATATGAGGGTAACCACCTTATACCTCCTCAAACCCATCCACCACCCACATGTCCAGTAAATGGTGTATGTATGCATGTTCAATCTGATGTACCTAGGGTTTGTGCTTGTGAATCTCTCAAGGATCAAATAATCATTATGGGAAAGTTAATAGAAGAGTTAAAAAAGCAAAATAAAATTTTCAATGCAAATATCACATTATTAGAAATTCAGATCACATGTGCAAAGAATCCAAAACATGCTAGTGTTAATCATGTATTTACATCTTCATCTAGAAATGTTGTGTCTAACAAGACTTCATATCAAAGTGGGAAATTACAACATAATATATCTACAATAAGATATTCAAATAATATGCAAAATCCTAATAAGAGTTTAAGTAAGATCTTAAAGGAAATGCTTCAAAATAAGTTGATCAATTTAACCCCTCTACATCCTCTAAGGAGATCCAAATATTATTGTGCATATCATTGAGTGGACAGGTATCCTACAAATCTTTGATTGGATTTGAATAATAAAATACAAAAGATAACTGATAGTGGGTATCCTATCATTGACACATCACTTAAGTAACCCATAATGGAACAAGTGTAAGTAGAAAAAATGGTAAAATCAAAATTAGTATAAAAATGGTTACCAACGGACAAATCAAATCAAGAAAAGGTTCAAAGGCAAAATTAGAGCAAGCAAGAGTACACAAATATCAAGATGAAAAATCAATATCATAAAATACACAAGATGCAAAGGTAATATTATAAAAAGAAGAAGAGCATAAGTTGAACAATCAAATTTAAGTTAAGCAAAAAAACATTCTTAAAGAGTTTTTCTAACAAAACAAAGTCAAAAGCATGAAATACCTACAAAAAATATAGTTTCAAATGTGGTTACGAAGGGGGGAACTACAAGCCTTACCTCATATCAAGAACCTTTCACTATCACTGCTCATATAAATGGAAAGCAATTCATATATGTCAAGGTCATGGATAATCAAGAAATCAAATTTTATTCTATGTCATTTCTTAACTCTCTTGGAAAGGAACATTAACACTTGGATAAAATAGTGCATATATAACATGTTTGGGATCAAATTAGTTAAGAGTTTATTTTTCTTCAAAATAATGTTCTCTTACTTTTCGTGTTATTTAAAATACAAGTGCCTACAAAGTTATGCTTGGAGGATCATGGTTAAAATCAATAAGAGCAATGATTGATAAAAATAAAGGTTGCATATCATTTGAAAATGAAGGAAAGGTCACATCCTTTTCCAAATAAGGAACATATCTATAGAGAAAGCATACAATAGAAAACATACCTTCAACTAGCATAAAAATAGATACAAGTAATGGCATATCAATAAAGGCACCATACACAATATATATTAGAAAAGAGAAATCGAGAAAGTCAATAACACAATATGAGGTAATTATTTTTACATATCTAGATAAAACATTATACAATAGTGGCATTTCAAAAGTTCCAAATCTAGATGATGGTGATTGTAATTATATAGATTGGTATGATCCTGATGATACTGATTATACAAAATATGAATATGGCACTGATACAAAACCTATAGAGTTGTATGATCCTCTTCATTCACCAAATATCACCATTAATTTATTCAATAGATGATATATTTATGGTAATACTCTTAAAGGAGTCATCGATTAGTATCCTTATCTCTATTTCTTAGTTCATATATATGAAAAAACTACAATAAAATAAATACCAAAATTAGGACCCATACATGATTATATATACTTTGTCACCCATCAACTCATTTGTGCACAATTATTGGATACTTGTTTTATCCAATTTTATATCATATATGCTTCACCAGTGTACATGAGTGACTAAAGATTCCATAGAATACCAATTTAAAACCTAGTTGTGGGTGATATGACTAGCACACATTCATAAATTATAATTAGACAAGATCAACCTATTTATGGGTTCAACCTACTCTAATGTACATTACATCATGTTTTTTCTAGTGATCTCAAACTAACACTACTCAATTCCAAACCACACACATTATTTCTATAACATGTACATTCATTAGCTATCTCATTGGAAGCATACTATATACAAGTTTTATTTTTATTTTTCTACCTATCTTACTCACAACTCAATTTTTTACATAGCATTACATCTTTTGATATTGCTCACTCACTAAAATCTTGATATACTAATGGTTATCTCAATTATTGAATTTACTTATATTACAACTTAGCTCTTGTTGATCAATCACATATTATCATGCATATTATTCCTATTTTTTTCTTAGATTTGTGGTTGTATGCACTCTCTCTTTGCCATTTAGGACATTTGAATGTGTCTTTTGGGGGTGGCTCTAATCCTTCATTATTTATTTCTATACATGTGAGGACATTTGAATGCCTTTGTGTGTGTATTTTATGTGTATGTGAACATTTTAACATGTCCTTCAATGTGTCTCTAAGCCTTAATTGATTACTTCTATACCTGTGAGGACATTTAAACATGTCCTTGTGTGTGATTTTATTTGAGTGAGTGATAATTGAACATTCCCTTATATGTGGCCCCTTGGCCATCTATTTCATGCTTTATGTGTGTTTTTCATGTATTCTTTGATTGTGTGTGTCATGGCCATGACAACTTGCTTTCTTCTTTATTCAAATTTTGATGCCATGATGGGCATCATGTATACACCCAACCCTTCCAATGCCATGATGGATATCATGCATTCATCCCTAAGTAATTCTATTCAACATTACATACTCAGTTTGGTGACTTAACTGTGTGCCTACATGCTAACATATATCTAAACACTTTTCCTATGAATGCTTATTACTACATGTATCTCAAATTACTACCATGCTTAGTTTATCTATATGATGATTCCATGTTTTTCCATGTTATGAATATTACAAAGATTGACATCTTTATGTCATAACAATCAATCACATAACTTTTACTTTGAGTTAATTTATTTTGCATGCTTAACAACTCATGTCAAAAGAGGGGCATTCACAAAGGTTTGTCATAGAGATTAGACCTCCCAAATGAGCACACAAAAAAAATTTGATAGTTATTACATAGCATAATTTTAGTCTCAAAAAATGCACAAAAAGTGATTTTAGACAGGAGTGTCATGTCAGATAAGAGAGCACTGCTCTCCCATCCTTCCTATCACTCTTGTCTAAATGTCTTAAAAATAGTCATTTATATAATTTCTTGTAATCTTAATTTACACAGGACAATATGCAATAGTTGTATAATCTTAGTTTCTAGAAATACTTAATTTTGCCTCAGATTTACTCAATTTGGGGGCATCATGCATGGCATGTTGTTCTAGGTTAACACATATGTTTACTTAGAATCATAATTGTTATTACTTATTTTGAAAATTTATATACACCAGTTATCAATTTGGGGGCATGCACATCTCACATGGCTTCTTCATTACTTAATTTTTGCACTCGTTTCATAGATGTAATGAAAAATCCATTTCATTCTCCATGATGTATACACTAGACCCATGTTATACTTAGTTTTATAGTAATTTGTGCTAGTTTTGCACCATAATTAAACCTTATTTCATCTACAGTGGTTAGTTCATTATTTGCACTACTATTTACACCAAAATAATCTATTAGAATTCATACATGGATTTGAAATCACTTCACTATTCTAGGTATGTGATGATGGAGTCAATAAAACTCTGAGTTATTAAGTATACTTTCCTATTGATGAGGATTGGTGTATACACAGTCCAATCCAAGATATTTAATGCAAATGAAATCTCCAAGGGTCCTACCCTCTATAGTCACAAGTTTTGCACTATTATTTGTACTAGGTAAAACATAACAGTTTATGTACCTAATGAGGCATATTTTTTCCTTATCATTCACTAGTTTCTTGTCTTTTAATTTTTGATATTCATCTTATGTAACAAGTGATATTACATATGTTTCATTGTAGGCTTGCATGGAACATAGTTCAACATTGTGGCCTATACTGAGGACTATATTTTACATGTAAGTTTAGGTACACACTTTTAATTTCACTCTAATGATTTAAATTTGTTGCATTACTTGAATAAAAAAGGGAAAATGTAGACACATAAATTAACATTTAAGCTAAAATAATGCACATGTGACCACTCTTTTGACACACTTAGCTCATGACCTATCCTAGGGACTTTTGAGCACTTTCAACCACCTTATGCATGAAAGACTCATTATTATAAGTAGACTGATGACCCCATAATGCACTTATCTATTATGCTATTGCCTCATCCATAATTCAGTCCATACCAGACCTTGAGCACCATTGTTTGTCCCCATTGGATAACATCACCCCATTGGACATGAGTGCCTCACTCTTTTGTCCAAGTTCCCTCTCTTGTCCTCCCACCAAATAATGACTAATTTATAAAATTTACAATCTATGGAAAGGTCCACCTATGGTCCCTAATAAGTCCCATTCAAAGGAATTTCAAAGATATGATTTCATAAACACATTTCAAACCATTTTGCATATAAGAAGCTTATACACTAAAAAACACTAGAATTCTAATTACACATTGAGAGTAAATTCCCTACTTCTCCCAATTATAATTACATACAACCTTATAAGTCCATAACTAAAGTTTGAATACATATCTAAGGTTACAAGTCAAGGTTAAGGCTCTTAATCACACTAGTATTACACCAACATCTGTCACTTTACACCTATTATTTACACACCACCATAGCATGGAAGAACTGCATGAAGTTTGATCCCTCTTTAGAGTACTGGTATGTAGTCAATGCTCAACACATGGGGTGTTGAGGTCACACTCAACTTCAACCACTAACCCCTTTTTCTCCCATTAACTTGCATCAGTATTCACATGTCAAGGATTTACGATTTTGAAGGACAAACAATCTTACAATGGTCTCCACAACTAATCAAAAGCTCCCACACAAAACATAGAACATGTAGATGAAGGTGAATAGAACCCATAAATCCTATATCTTTACTATGTGTTGGACATGACCAACTTCAAAAATGACATGAGTGACCCTCTCTTGTCTAGCTTAGGGAAATGTCATCTAAGGCTCATTTCAGTTACATATCTAGTTTCAAAGTCACCAGACCCAACCACTTTACCAGTTTTAGTTTTTGATTCATCCCACAATAATGTTTTTGAGCTAAGTTATAGTTTTCTATTGTGAATTCATTATTTAATAAGCTTTGAGATTTAACAAGTTAAAAATCAATAGATGCTTGATATTTATAATATTATTATTTTTTATTTTGCATATTAGTTTATCATTTAGGGTAATCTACATATTGCTAGGCTCCCATATTTTATAAAATAATGTTACACCTTGCTCCATGCAAAATTATGATGAAACATGTAGAAATCAATTTTTACTTATGATATGATATTTGAAAGCAATAACATTAAACATTTATGAAATGAAATATCAAGGAATTAATACATATGTATGTACGTGAATGAATTTGTCTTCTGTAAACTTATATTTTGGGGACAATGGAGAATGAGGGATCATGCCCCATAGAGATGCTAGTCTAAAATCATGGGTTACATTGAATATTCCCCAACCCTCTTTTAAAATGGATAAGTGCCTAGAAGTTAAGTCACATATAAATTTAACCCCACAAATCACTACATCTGAGTAATGGAGTCAACTATGGGTTCCTATGAATCTAAAAAATGTCTAAGAATATGTATAAAGTTTTTTTTATCATCCATTATAGATAGATTATATGATTCAATCAAAGTAATGTCTGAGTATAAAATTGTGTAGACTATGTCACATTGCCTTGCATACAT